>PPHD01025965.1:0-11600 GCA_002909625.1 Bambusicola thoracicus
TAGTTTGTTTATCCTCAGATCGTTGCTGCTGTTTCTTTAATTATTCTTTTTTTTTGGGAGGGGGATTCCCTGTTTCCCTTCTCTGGAGCTGCGGATTTTACAAAAAAATCCCTCTGCCCCACTAGTCACGGAACCAGGCCAGACCAGTCCGTAAACCGTCAACAGCAGTAGAGCAAAACTGCCAGTCAAACAAAAGGGGACACTAAAAGTGCCCCTAGAGCATCTTGTCTCCCCTAGGGGAATTTGAGAGCTTGTGGAGAAATGGAGTATAAAAGAGAATTAAGAGAATTACCTGCACGGAGGTCTTTGACTGAGAGTATCAAAAGGAGGCACGGTAATTACTATTGTATACAGAAATCCTGTTCAACTTTTGTTCAACTATTCTTGAGACAGGGTAACTGGTAGAAGAAGCTATAAACATGAAAAGAGAAGTGGTGATGCGTAGCACATTATGCTAGTGGCAGTATGTGGGAAATATTCCTATGGCCTATATTTCTAATTAACAGCAACTGAAAAAGTTTTCCTTCTTGCTGAGTTCTGTGTACAAGAAAATAGTGCTGTGTTTGCAAGTCATTTCTCTCTCTGGAAATTTTGATCTGAAGACTGATATTCAAACTATAGTACAGAGTAAACACTATTTTTCTGCAATTATCCAGTCACAGTCAGTGCAATAGAATTATAAGAACCAAACCAGAAATATTTTCCAAAGCCTCAAACTATAGTATGTTTGAAGATATATGAAAGGTCTAAAAACTGCTGTTTTTTTTTTCCATGTGGATCTTCTGTATATAGTCTACATATTGTCTAGAGCTTTTAAAAAGTCTTTTAAAAGAACTTTTAATATATGCTGTTTGAAGTACAGAAATAGAGACGATCTTTGATAAAGTTTGTTTAGAGACAGGATAAAATGACTGAAGAATGCTCCTCCATTTACATGCAGGAGCAGCAGCAACTTGACATGACTTTCTGTATTCAGAGAAAAAATTATTTAGCTGTCAGACCAGCCACAGTAACCAACTATGCATACCTGTTGAGCTCACTCCAGCTGTGCAGTGGATATCTTCCTCTGAAGTTTAGGGACACTATCACAGATAAGTAATTCGTTACTGTGAATTGACTTCACAACTGTTTAAGTTTGCAAATCAGCCTCAGAGCTGATTATTATGGTATAGTTGATAATTTAAAAGTTGAATAGAACTTATCTGGACATGCTAAATTAGTCACTTGGAATCAGTGTTTTCACATCTATTAACAAGAATCATCTTTCTCACAATATTAGAAAATCTTGCCTGATTTCCTGGCATCATGTACGCACCTGTAATACACATATTAATTAAGAGTAATGAATGGGCCTTGAACAACTGAGATCTGTAAATATAGCTTGCACTGCTCATTAACAGAACAATGGACTAACAACTTAGAGAAACACAGAAAAGCACAAGATGGCTACACAAAATGACTATTAGCTTACTGATCTTAGAATATGGATTTGAATCAGTTGAAAACAGAACGCAACTAGACTTAGAATGAAAACGACTCTTTCACTGTAACCATCATTCAGAGTGAATGAGCTTTTCTAGCAGTAGGGAAGCAGAGTAAGAATTATTCTCCAATCCCTGCATGCACTGGGAGTCTGAATGGGAAGTGCCTTTTTCCCATTAGATGATTGAAAATAGCAGGTGATGAGGCAAGAGTTTACTGTAAAAGAGCAATAAAATACAAACTTGCAGAGAAAGTGAGTTGTTCTGCTTCCATTTGTTCTGTAGTTTCCATTTGTTTCTGAAGCTTGATTACTTGGTTACAGCAAAGAAACAATTCCCATGAGTTATTTTCTCATTTTGAGAATGGAAAGAAATAATATCAAGAGGTGCAAGGAAGCAAGGGTGACTAAGACTGACTATGAGGCTTAATATTTTTTGGAACCGGATAGGAGCAATGTCCCTTCTGAGGAAACATTCTCTGAGGCATTCAGAATCTATCTGTTGCTTTTAACAAGAAAGCCTGCAATAGGTTCATTTTCTTTAAAGAAAACTATGGAATAAAAGAGTGGATTATTCAATTCTGCATCCCACATCATTAACAAATTTAGAAGCAAAATCCCAATACAGAAACTTTATTAAAGATGACACTTGAGTAAGTATTAAAAAACAAAATGAAACGAAAGTGAAACTAAAGAAATCAAACCTTTTTGGTCATAACTTGAACTAGATTACTGGTCAGAATAAGCAGTCCTTCCACTGGTACATAAAGAAGATACTACCTGCAAATCACTAAGAAAAAGGCTGAACCACATAACATTATTTTACAAAGTTGCATTCTAGACTAGAGCTTTAAGCAGAGATTGTTCATGCCCATGAATTTTTCCACAGAATAACTTAATTAGTTTTGACCCATTTTTTTTTCCTTTATGCACACAAGATATGATGATTTTGCACATTTATAATATTAAAATCTGAATAGGAATCCTAACATAATTTAATTACTCAGGGAAGGAACCCTACTTTTTGTATTACTTGAAAATCAGAAACTTTGTGTAATATTACCTAGCCATATGTTAGGAAGTATAAATGGTGAAGGAAATAAAATGTGAAAAGTTATTTAACATCAGAAAGTGAGTTATTTTTAAAAGAACAGTTAAGTATTGTTCTGTTTATGCCACTGTCTTCATATTCACTGAAAAGTGAACATGCCCAGGAATAGAATTTACTTAGCCTAAGGCATGAAGAATGAGTGTATTTTTGTTTTGACCTGCACACGTACCTTTCTGAAAACTCATAAACACACGACTCATGATGTATCTGTGTAGATCTTAGTAGATAAAGCATCAGTACTTAATTTCACAGAGATCATATTCCAAAGACATTCAGCTAATAACCTGAATGTAAAGCTTTGATGGTCTCCCTGATCCATTTAGCTTTACTATTGATTCCCTATTATAATGTATTTAACATAAAAGTTTTTACTTAAGGTGGTTAAAATTGCTTAATGAGCTAAGTGATTAGGGAGAAATGAATTTGAAATCACTTTCAACCTACGCTCATTTTCCCAAAGAATCAAAATTTATGAGTTTTGGGGTCATTGTGGAAAATAGTACAGTTCTTTAATTAATATGATATTTTGGTAGAAAAGGTATTCACTTCTGAAAAACACTGATTTTTCTTTTTTTTCACGTAACTGGAACATAAAAATAGTTCATTCTATGCCTTTAGTTATTCCTTTGACAATAAGAAGGATTTACCCCAAACAGATTGAAAACCACTCACTAACACAGTTAATTCCAGTTTTTCACTATTTTCTGTATCAAGTCAGAGCAGTTCAGAATAGAGCTAGCTAATAAAGTTATGGAAAAAGGGACAGAACAGAAAAGCTGCTCTTGAAATCATAAAAGAAAGCTGTTTATGGCAAGTCAAATCATATCCATTTCTATATGCCATTTTAAAATGAATTCGCCCTAATAATACTTCACAACTCTTATATACCTGAATGCCTTCAAGTACAATATTTTAGATTTCTAAGTGATATCACAGATGAAAGATTTTCAAGAGATGGATAAAGTAATTATGGAAGTATATTTTGAAATAAACTCTTCATTAAAGGTTTTTTTTAACTTTTCTATTGACAGCTCAGTCTGAGAGGCTGATTCTGTTTTGTCTTTTTTTTTTTTTTTTCAGATATATGTGTGATATATCTTTTAATGAGGAACCTTATCTCCTGATTTCTTCATTACCAGATCATAGTTCTCTATTCTCTACCATTTTGATTCGCACTATATGCAGTTGTGCCACAGCCAGGGGTCCATTCAGTTAAGACAGATTCAGGATGAGAAATACCTTAATGTGGAAATATTCACAACAATATTCACAACAATATTCACAACAAAAACAGTAAAACGCTTTTATGTTCATACTCAAAACCTCAAGTTAATCTGAGGGGATATAAATGGTACTTTGTTACTGTGACATAAAAGCTGTAGAAAACTTATTTTGTTTAGTTTTATTTTTAAGTGATTATATTATGAGTAGGACATAATATAGATAATAGGGGAAAATAGAAATAAATGCATGTTTGAAAATCAACTGTAATTTTTAATATCTCTATCCCTTAGGAAGACCCACTTCACTGATACGTTATGAGAAAAGTATATTTAGGTTAACCTTTTTCTTCTTCATATTTCTCTCACAAAAGTAGAGACGATCCACATTTGAACATATTTTGAACTTTTTTTCATTTTAAAATGAAGTCTTCTAAATATTTTTTTCAGTCTTTTAAAATGACTTAAACAGAATGGTTTTTACAGATACATAAAATATTTGAATGCCATTTTTACCACTGAATCTCTCTGGAACAGAACCTGTATTCCAATTAAACATAAATAAAAATCATTACGACAATGTTTCTTAGTATGATTGGTAACTCTGTAACTTCAAAAGAAAAATCTTAATTTTTTGCTGATGCACCACCTGCCTTGCTGGTCTTCCGCAATCCACGAGAATTAAATGTAAAACTCCAAATATTTCATTATATTCCAGAAAGTAAGCTTTGGCTTTGTCCTGGTCTCCTAAGTTCGTTCTTTTAAGATCCCAGTTCAAGCTAATGATTGGAGCTCAGTTTGTGTTGAAGAAAAAGCATCATGTATTTTTTTTCTTTCTAAATTACAGCCCTCATTTCTGAACAGTTCAAAGACTTTTGACCTTCTGTGTCCCAAGTGTCCCAAGTTGTACTTTTCTACTGTCATTTCATTTCTGTCATGCTAATTAGTAAAGACAATTTCCTGTTTATGTATGAACTTATTGTCTGTTCATAATGGTTTTCCCTTCATAATTATCACAAAAAATCAACATGTGGTTACATTTTCACAGAAGGGCAATGCAACTACAGAGACTGTAAAACCTGTGCTATCTCAGAGTAAGCATATAAATAACAGCCATTCTGCAGGGAAAAAAAAACATGTCAAAGGTTTGGAAAAATAAATGAAATTTGAAAGAATTGAAGCCCCTAAATATTAGTTCAAAATTTTGCAGATGAAATTATGGATTTTTTTTTTTGCCCTCTAAGATACCTTTTTGATATCATGGATATATGCCTTTAAAGCAGTACTTGATTTGGGCAGATTTCCTTGGGAATTTTTGTACATTTTGTTCATTTAATTCATTTATGCAGGACTTGAGGGTTTTCTTTTTTTGTAGAAAGTTAACAAAACATAAATGTAAATAAAGATGTTGGGAGAAGGATATAATATTGATAAAGGTCTTCCTGAACTTTATATGCTAGTCATGCAATTTGCTGCCAAGACTTCTCATGGGATTCATCATCACTAAATCCAACACTTTATGTTGAGAAATATTTTGTCCCATCAAAAAACTGTCTCATGGCATTGTTAAGGAGAGCTAAACAAAGTTTCTTTTTTTTTTCCCCAACAAATATTTCCCTCTATTATTATTGAAATATTGATGCTCCAGATAAGAATTAAAATTTACCTGCAAGATTATTTTTTATGTTTCATAATTTCTTGCTTCGCATTTTAAAATTAAGTGACCTATTTTAATAAACGTGATGATGATGTAGCTAAAATTTCTGGGGAGAGTAAAAGGGATATCTCTACCACAATCATTTTTACAAAAGGATGTAAACTAAAACCGAATGATGGCAAAAATTCAATTCTCAACTGCTTTATTTAATTTTACCCAGGAATACCTTTCATCTTATGCCAACAAAAGCAAGATAATAAAGGAAATCACAGGTTTTAAAGGCTAAATCTTTGCTACATTGTACTATATTCCTGACTGCATTGCCAAAGTTGAGTGCGGTATTATGCAGCAATTCTATTAGTTAGATGAATCTTGTAAAAAAAAAGAAAATAAATTAGATATAGTTTTTAGTAATGGGGAACTCTAAGGTAGCAGTCTGTTGAATAATGAGTCATAAATTCAGCAGCCTACATTTTAAATAACTCCAAGGATAACAGCTTTAGGAACACACTGGACATGAACATTTTTCAGTGAAAACTTGATCACATTGCTCAAAGTAGATTTTTTATTTGTTATCAGTGACACCAACTGTTACAAGGTCTTCCTAAAAATTTAATTTAACTTTGAATGGAAAACCTCTTACAACCTATATTTGATTCATTAACAAATGTTACAGGTATAAAAAAACTTTTAATACAATTATGTATAGACTAACAAGAAAACTTTAAATTGATCATCAAATAATAATTAGTGTGCTGTAATGTAGCTTTTGAATACTCAGATTTATCAAAAAATATAATGAGTGAAAATCCTATTTCTGCTGAAACAAGTAGAAAAATCCACCATTCCTGAGTTGGATTTAAGATTTCCTACATAACATCAGATATCTGGGACAGTTGAAACATGAATGACATACTTAACAGTGACTTTTAGGCTAGATGATACTCAGATATTATCTTTAGAAACACAATTTTGATGTCATTAAAAATATAATTTCAAAATATTCCCAATTTTACATTATATTACATAGCATCATATTAGATAGAGGTGTTTGAAGGGAAAATAAGGATCTGGTAAACGACAACAGTTATTTGTTAAAAATTCAGAAATATGAAAGTCATTTTAAATAATTTTAATACATTCTTATAAACAAGAAAACCCCATAGTTCAGGGAAGGTGGGGCAAAGCCAACATAGTAAGACAACTATCTAATCACGTAGAGTGTTGCAGTCACCCTAGTTTCATCTCTCAGGAAGAGAAATTTTGTTTCGCGACTCCAAACTGGATGTATCTGACATGGAATAAATCTTTCACACAATTCTTAAGCATTAGTTTATGAACGAGTGCTCCCCTGCAATACAGCAATGCTCTCTTGATGAGCATACTTAAAATATAGATGTATATACATAAATATTGTAGAAAATATGCCTTACACAATGGAAAGTTCAAGTGAAACCGGTATTCAAATGCTTGAGTTACTCACTGTTAAGCGTCTTCTAGAGAAGGGCATCAAACAATGCCAGTTCCTATCCAGAAGCAGCAAATACCTGGAAGAAAATTCAGATGTATTTGTCATTTAAAAAAATCAGCAGATATAATTTCTTTCTAATAAAAAGAGCTGACTTCCTGCTGTGTACATTTTGAGACTTTTCACTATCCCAAAAGCATATGGATGAGTTGAAATTTCTAAATATTTGGGAATTTATAAGGTGAAATCTCGGCTTTTGCAAAGCCTCTGGGAAAACTCCCTTTGATTACTGAAGTTTCCAGTAACAATGACCATATTAGTACCTGACAGGCCTGTACTGAGAATGACAGATGGCTACACTACCAGATACAGGCGATATTTAGTACTGTTATTGCAAGGTTTTTCAGTGGTGCTATCATAACAATTTTTTCTTTAAACAGTGACCATAGGGAAAATCAAAACTCAGAGAATGAAAACATATTTTTTGCTTGTAATGTAAGATAAAAAGGTAAGTACATATGTATAATTTCTGAAATTACTTCTCTGTGCTATCAGTAATGCAGCTAATACAGACTGCAGGACGGAATGAATGTGGAGAAATTATGAAACATACATATTTATAAACAATTTCTGAAATTTTTAATTTGCTTTCAGGCTTCACTATTTTCATTTTCCCTTCATTTGTCCAAGAGCATTTGAGAGAATATTTTTTTACTAAAAAACCCCAAAAAGTCTTCCTCATCTACCCAATGGAAGCTTCTCAATGAAACACAGAGGAACAGGTCTATCATATCAGATTCCCTTTCTCAGGACTAAAAAATACATAAAGAAAAAAAACTAAGCATGCAGCCTGCTATCTGCAATGGTTGCTAAATTAGGCACATATCTTTTATGTACATGAACATATTTGCTGACTTAAACTAGAATGCGTTGAGTTGAATGATTCAAAAATTAAATAATGAAACTTAATTTGTTCTTCTGTATTACAAAATAATCAGGTGTATTTAGCAAACTGTACAGCTAATATTGTGAACAATGTTTTTAAAATATGTTTTCATAAAAAGTTGTCAATGTTTATTTTGCTGTACTTTAGCATCAGCATTTTAAAAATGGTTTGACTTTAACAGAGTAAAACGGATTATTTAAACTTTTATCTTGATAATGATTTTTAAATAAAAATGTGTCTATCTTTTGCTTGTCTTCTGGCTTTCTTTAGGTAGAGCCTTTGTGCAATTGGAATATGCACTGATATTTTGTAATGAATATCCCACACCTTTACATGAGTACTCAGATCTCAATTTTATGGGGAAAAAAACAATTTAAATATTAAATAACTTTTAAATGAAAGAATTTCAAATGATTATATAATCTAGGCTGATCCCTGAAGCCAAAACTTTGCTTGTTTTCTTCAAGAATACAGGGGTCTGGGGAGAAGATGAAGTCAGTTAATGGACAGGTGACAGTAATGCATGTGGAAAGCGTTAACTGACACAGGCTCTTCTCTCTTGAAAACAATGTTCAATTCAGAGCTGTGATGTATTATTTTCTCTTAGTTATTCTAGGCTTATATTTTCATTAAATATTTCTGCTGAACTATGGAACAGTTTGCTTTAGTATGTTATTTACATTTCTTGTATCATTTAATTTGTATTATCATGAAGTCATAAATATTCTTCGGCTATTCTTCAAATGAGCAGAGAGAAATTTTGATTCCTTCTTCTCTGAAAACTTGTAAAAACTCTCCAAGACTTTGTTTCATGTTTTCTTTCAGCTGTTTCTCTTTACTCAAAAATTTGTATCATTTTTATGACCTTTCTGTTTTCCATTATTTATTAATTTGAACATAAACTGCAATGTCATAGGAAAGTTCAGAGTGATAAATAAGCCAATATAGAATATTGATTGCATTTTTTCCCTTTATTTTATTCTTAGAATATCCAGACTGTATTGTTATTTTCTTATTTCCCTTTCCCTGGAATGATGCATTCAATAACATAATTCTTTAAAATTCTGTTGGAATTCTAGCTGTTTGACTAAAACAACTTCTGAGACATTTTCACTTATATTATGACTGTTGCATAAGAAAATGATGAAATATAGAAACAAACAAACAGAAAGACTCTGAATCTGAATTCCCTTAAGAGGTGAATTTTCATTGCCTTTCAACTGTATTTATGAGCTCATCTCTACTTAGTATCCCTGCATGTTATGGTCTCTATCATATCATAAGCTAAATACATATAGGACAACAAGGAAATATAATTGAATTTGTGATAAGACTTGCTTTCCTGATATTTTTCATTTAGATATTTGGTGAGAACCTAGGGATGAAGTTATCTGATTTCAATTGCCTTTGGAGACGATTATATGTTTATGCATAAATTAAATATCTTGGTGGACTGAGAACTGGTGCTTATATGAACAGAGTTCCTTATTCATCTAACACAATTTAGATTGGCCTGGACTTTTTCATCTTGCAGCACACGGTGGAAGAGAATAAAGCACTTTGAGGAATGATAATCTTCTCTCTCAGTGGTTAGGAAGCAGAGCTTGGGCTTACCAGAATACCGAAGTTAATCTTTGGACAAAAGAGAGTAAGAACATTATTCTACATCCTTGATTATATCTTCTCACAGGTTTTAGGCATTCTTAAAGAAATTAACCCAAGCCAGTTGTTATGAAAATCAAAGTAATAATGTACAGATATTTTCCTGAATAATATTTTTGTTTTGGAATAAAATATTCACTATTCCTTTTCTTGTCTAATTCAGCTATAGTTGGTTTAATTTAAATAGGAATATTACATCTCTGATTTCTGTAGCTGTGCTAACAATGATAAATGAAAGTGGGGATTTCAATAAAGCTTTGCAAACAATTCCATTATAGCTGGTCAAATACTCATACGATCTGAGCTCTAACTCCTCTCATTTATATCTCAGTTTTCTCAACATCACTGACTAAAAGTATGGGCTCTTACATTCAATTCTACACAAAAGAATAAATTGACAATTCAAGTGTGAAGCTCTCAACTATGTCCTTATCGCTGACATTTCTTACTGTCCTACAAGTTTCCATATGAAAAAAGCCAAATAATTTTTTTCAGGAAGAATCGGAAGGTGTACATATATGTTATTTACTATGCTAACAGAGGAGAAAAGAAAAATCATGTAATTTTATTTCTTCTTTTTACATTACTTTCTTGCATGTAGCAACAAGTAAAATATTTAAAAATATTAAGCAGAATTTATACTTCTACTACGGCATGATACTATGGTGTTTACAACTTATAAATACAAAGTCATCTGTTTAGTTTTCTGTACATGAAAACTGTGTTACAAGGTGTTGATTTTCACACAATTTATGACCACCATCTTCAAGTTCTTACACATATTGGGTATTCTTCCTTCACAGTTTACACAGGATTATTAGTGATGTCATTTAACAAATACAGGGAAACATTCAGTTTAATGTCATGGAAAACTTGCCCAAACTCTTGCAAACGTTTGTTCTGTCTGGGAAACTATTTCTGAGTTTGAGAGAGAATTAATTATTTGAGTAGGTAAAAGGAGGTACTTCAGTAAACTTTCAAGACTGTCAGTATGAATTGGTAGGTTTTTAGTATAATCTTTTTCTGGAAAACTATTAAAGAACCAAACAAATAAGAAATCAAGCAATAGATACTTTAATTAGAAAATCAATCTCAAAAGTAGGACTGAATTAAGTCACAGGCCAACAAATTAATTCAGAAGTCAAATTATTAAGATAATACAGAATGCAATCAATTCTTCTGAGTCTTACCATAGGAACTGAAGCATGCTGCTTAGTTCCTTAACCACAATAGAAGTTGTATTCCAACCCTGCCTTAACATAAAACAACAAATTAATTTGCCACTCAGTTCTCAGATCAATTTGGAATGCCTTTATTTTTCCCCCTAGAAGAGCCTCTTTGCACAGGTGAATCCCACATTGCCACCCCACATTTTTTTCCCCAATTCATTCTTCATTTGGTAATTCTGAGTCTCTAAAACTCAACAGATCGCACATTTTTTCTTATAGTTGTAAATCAGACTGTCTGATAGTTCACAGAAATCTTTAAGAGAAAGAACTGCAATGTTTTACCAAGTAGAACTCCTTTGGTTTCCTAGAACTAGGAAATTACACTCAGTCCCCAGTGGACAGAGATTATTCTCTATAGATAGGAAGGCTGAATAATAGGAAAGCACATTTGTATATTAAAGAAAATATAGGCTATAATAACTGAGAATATAAGAAAAGATAAAGATATAAATTCCTTATGCTTTTTGACATTTCAGGGCATGTGTTATTAGAATTTGTTTTGTAGGTCAGGAACAAAGATTAGACAAAGTTTATGTTTCCTTTAATGATAAAGAGTACATTACATTTACATCAAAACTTTCCCATTCCTGCCTTAGAGAGCACAAGAATATGCTTCAGTGAGTAAACTAATCAATCATTAAAAAAATAGAATCATCTGGCAATGACTGAAGTGGGCCTCAGTCAGAAGCTTAATTCCACTTGGGAAAAGTATGGAACAAATTTTGAATATTGAAAATGTATTTTAATGAAATACAGTAAACCCCAAAGACATCATCTAAGAAATATAAAATAAGCTGTTTGGGATCCTTTTGATTTTAGCATATGAG
>PPHD01025968.1:0-11598 GCA_002909625.1 Bambusicola thoracicus
GACAATCTCTTCTTTTTTGAAAAGCCAAACAGTCAGAAAGTTCAGCTATATTTGTTTGTTCCCCAGATATGCTACATGGTTGTTTTCTCCATTAAGGCTACTTAGATAGCCCTATGTAAGTACAAATCATTAATAATAAAATCTATTCTGCACCACAAAAGAAAGTAGTACAGGTCAGAGTTTCTTCTGAAATGATTAAAAAGAAATGTCCAGAACACCAGACTTCATGTGAGCAGGAAGCTTCATTTACTCAGACACATAACTGATAAGGGAACACAGGTCCAAACAGCCTCCAGTAGTCTCTTGGATAGGCTGGAAACGGGTTTAAAGAAATGAGATGGAGAAGCAATTAACAAACTCTTTCATGGTGGATTGTGGGAAACATACCAGAAAACTTGTAAATGATTCCATATAAAATAAGACACCATTTTACTTGGTACTTTCATTTCAAACTCATTAAACTTTCAGGCTATGTCAAGTAGGACTGTTTTGTGATACTACAGAATAATAAAAAAAATGTATTTTAAAATATAAAAACGAATTAGATGGGATATGGGATCAGTAAGAAAAAAAAGGCACGATTTAGGGAGAATGAATTCTTCAATAAAAAAGATGGAAGAAAAATTGCCTTGTTAAAAGGAAGTCACCTCTCCTACTACTCTGACGATAACACAGACCAACATTTCCTTTTTAGAGCTAAGAATTCCTGACCTGATACAGCAGCTGGTATGGAGTATCACAAGCAAATGACCCTTTACTGCTTCCAGCAGAGGCCATGTTAGAGATTATTTTTTTTTTGCCTGGACCATCCTGAGGCTGCCCATACTGGCTGCAGGCTGACGCATAGCTCACACCTCCGGTCACAGTCCTGTTAGAAATCCTCTGTACAGGCAGCAAGACCATCTATACACCACACCATACCCCTCTCTCCCTTCTCACATTGCCGAAGAGCAACGCGGGCAGCAAGCCAAGCCTGGACCAAACCCTGCTATGGTCAAGGGAGAGCTAGCCACATGCAACAGCACCTACTCTAATAAAATTTAACGTTAGTTCAACTCTTGAGACCATAATTAAGTCAAGTATAGCCTAAATGTGCGTGTCAGCAATATTTTCCTGTACAAAATAGGCGTCTCTTTATAGGTGCAGAGCCTGTTACTTAAGAAGGAAAAATCAAATTTCAAAACCAAGCAAAAAAATGACTGCATATTTTTCCAATTGTTACAGCTGCATGAGAAAATTAATCAGATTGATAAAATGGTAACAAAATACCTATAGGAAAACTGCAATCACTGACTTACTGATTTTTCAGTTTTGCTTAACTCTATCATTTTTATATGCTCATACTCCACAATAAAGCCAGGATGTTTTCTGCTGTTCTCATCATTATAGTTGATCATCCTTCCCTGTTCTGAAGGGGAATCCTGTAAGCCTTATGCTTCCAGCACACCCATCAGGCAGACAAAACAAAAGACAAACTTGGCAAATGCTTCTTTCTCAAGGTATGCATTAATCTTAATAGTTGGCTCTTTGTAATCACGAACAGGTTATACAAACAGACAAATAGTAGTAAGTGACTTCAGACCAAAAGTGTTTTAATAAATTGAGACCACGACTGGGTTTAATCTATCTTAGTTTCTTTGCTGATATTCCTCTCTTGAAGCAGCATTTAAGCTGAAATAAGATCTCAGCTTTATATCACGTTTTGTGTAGCAGCTACTGGGAAATCACTTCACTGGATCCAGTGCATCCTTCAAGGTCCAAATGCCTAGCAATCTGAATACTAACCTCTGAAAAGCTGGCCTGGGAATCCACCTGACCTTGCCCAGCTACCTCATCCTTCTCTTGCTTTTCAGGAGGAAACAGATCATACACACCGATCTTGAGCATCTTATTTGTTACCACTTCCAGCAACAAGAGAACCACTGCCTAAGCATTCTGAAAATATGCCTTTGTATACAAAGTAGTATATAAAGAAAGAACAAAATTAATTAGACTGTTCACTGACATCACAAAAGTAAAAAGCTCTGCAAGAAGACAACCACGTCACAGAAACAGATCTGTCTATGTGATTCACTGAAAAACAAAATAAATACTTGGCAGTGACCAATAGGACACCAAGAGGAGAACATTTCTTCCTAGTTCAATAAAATCCTCCAGAAATTGATGAAAGTCTGAATCCAGTTAAAGTGATTAGCAAAAGATGTTAATAACTAATGTGCAATGACAACAAAAAATGTGTGAAAGGCAGGAAATCTAAAGTCTAAATAGACATTTGTAACAATATTGGAGTGAAGCATACTTTGATCTAAAAGAAAAACCAAATAATTTAAGGTTCCTATGCTTACTGTCATCGTATGGCAAACAGGTATACAGGTACTGGATTGGAGAGATTATCCTGCAGATCTATCAAGGAGAAATGAAATAAAGATTTTACCTGTGTCCTGGGCTCACAGAAGAGTTCCCAGAGGGAGGATCTCCTGGTACAGATCCTTCCTCCTGGGGAGTCAGCCCTTAAATGGGGTCTAGGAGGTCACTCAGGTGAAATTGTGTCCACCTGTGCCCCTGCAGCTGACTCAGCACTCACCTCAGGTGGTCAATCAGAGGTTCATGCCACGATTCAACAGTTCTCATATAGTCTTCAAGGGAAACAACTAGAAATAATAGCTATGTTCTTTATATTTTCTATTATCAGAAATGTTTAAAACATGAAGATTTCAACTCTATTCTTGGTAGTTGAACATGTGACCAAATAACCTTGTGCTGAATTCATCAGTAAATTAAATAAATGTACTTTACCTTCTTTTTACTCTCATGTACTTAATTGACATGACGTGTAGTAAATAAGCAGAATAAAATAATCTCTAGGGAAATTGCATACTAGGTAAGTATTTGTAGCCCCACGTGAAGTTAAAGAAAGAAAACTGCTGCCACCACAAACAGCAATGCTCTGTATTGCTTCCTAGATGAGATAAGCATTCCTTCTCTTTGATCCATTCCTATCGACCAAGAAAGAGGAGAAAGATAATTTCATCAGGCATTTCTCAGTGATACAGTAGCATAAGCAGCAGTGTTAAAGATTTACCCCAGCGTGCCTACTACTGCTGCTTGTGTATCACCATGTCCAGGTTTTCCTTCACCAAAAAGCAATAGGTTACTTCATTCCAGAGCATGGAAGTCTACTCACCACCTGACAGATAATAAATAGTTTAAGCAGCATATAAAGGCTTCCCAAATTTGTCATGTTCAGTGTTTAACTCAAAAATCAATTTCCTGAAAGCACATTGCACTAAGACAAAGTATTTAATTGTGATATATGTTTTTGAAACACCAGTGACCACATTCAGCTGCCAGCTCATGGAATCAAAATGGCACAAGTGAAAACAGAATTTGTCATTATATTTTAATGCTATTCTATAAAAGAAAATTGACTTTATAATGTATTTTTTAATTAAGCTTTTTAAAATGGTCTCTGTTAAGAATGGCAGATCTGTCTTTTGACAGTATGTTGGGATTAGCTATAAATATTAATCGGGTGTTTGTATCTTAAAAACAAATTTCAGTCATACATTCTCAATACAGTTCCAAACAGATGCTACAGAACAGTTGCGAGCACAGCTCACAAACTGTTCAAAACCAGCTTTTCAAACTTTCAAGACTTCAGACTTAACTGACACTAATCTCTAACCTACACAGAAGCCTTCATAGCAAACTCATCAATAAACTCCTTAACCAATATTGCTGCAAAGTAACAAGCAACATGCAGCATTTTTTGTGTTGTTTGTTTTCTCTGCAAAGACATCAGCACAGGCAGAATTATGGGAAAACAGAGCACAGAGTTTAAAAATATATTCACTTAATATGGCTTCTTTAATGATATTTAAATAAATGAAATATAAAAAGAATGTCAACGAAATAATTCAGCTACTTCTTATGCTGTAAAAAAAACATGAGAACAGAATAAAATGCTGTCAGCTATGGCATATTCCAAGGACAGGACCACAATTTATACTTATTCTTAAAACTAACTGAAGTACCAAAGGCAAGGCAGTACAGGGGTGGTTCTTTTTCTTCAGGTAGAGCAATAATGGTATCAAATGCAGTGGCTGTCATAAAAACAGCGAGAATACTAAACATACATACTCTTTATATACATGAATATATATTTAAGTACAGGCAACCCAGGCCATTCTGTGATTCCGTGTGATTTCAGTTAGTTAATCATATCACCTCATCGCAGAATCATTTGAATCACAGAATCATATAATTTCCCAGGTTGGAAAAGACCTTCAAGATCATCAAGTCCAACTGCAACCTAACCATACTACCCTAATTCTAACAAACCACCCCCAAATCACATTCCTGAGCATCTTCCATTATTGTCATAGACCTAAGTGCATTATGTCAATTAAGATACTACAGATCTCCATAATCTGAGAAGACCATAACTGGGACATACTTACTTAGTGATTAAGGCCAGTCTTTGGTACTAACAACTCCAGATTCAAAAACTCCCAGAATCTCAGAGTAGCTTGGATTCCTTTCAATTGTACAAAGACTGATTAGATACTTGCTTGCCTACATCAAGTTCCCAATTCACATTTTCACTCTTGTTAAAAATTTTACAGAACTGTAATATTTGAGACCCAAACTCCATGCTAATCCAGCATCTTAAATACATGTTTAAAAAGCATGTAAGTCATTTCAGACTGGTATATAATATCCTAAAGAAAAACCTCCCTAAGGAGACAGTACTCTATAGAGCCCAGATTCACATGGTTAAAACAAAAATCTCAGTTCTGTGTGCAATTGGGTTCTCAGCATCTCATAGTTGACTGAGCACATGGCAACTTGCAGGATGGATTGGGGCTCGTTTCAGCCTTAAAATATTGAAGATTTCTTGGGGTAACTCAGTTCCAGAAAGAAGCTGACAAATAATGGCATAACATGGTGCAATTGTCACATCAAGGAGAAATAATTAGAAATCATTTTTCTTCAACAAGGCTTAACTATAACTGAGGTTTATTGGAATTATCATCAGAGATCAGTCATTAATTTAAAAAAAAATCACAGACCATCAATAGGGAGCCAACTCATGATCTTCAATTTATTAGCTATCTGAAACACAAATTGCAATTAAAATTTCCTTTCAGACCAAGGCTGTCATGTAAAAAGCTGTATGACAGAAAGTGACAGACAACATTATCTTTAAGAAGAGGAATACTTTGCCATAACTCTTAGACAGTCACATTTTTCCAACTCCTTAAGTGATGCACTGATACTCCAATAGAATAATGGTTTTTTTATTGACTTTTTTTTTCCCTTTCAACACCAACGAAGTGGATATCTATCAAAGTACAAAAAGAGCCCTAGTTTTTCTTCTTTCTGCCACTTCCTCCCATATCCACATTGCAGGATGACTGCTGTGCCCATCCATTCATAAATCTCAAAGAACTAGAAAGAAAAACCCCAAAACAGCTGCTAAAACTCTGTGTAGAAAAGCAAACTAGAGATTTTGCTCAGGAATGAATTCAATTGGCAGGTAATCAGACTCCCTGAGAGCTCAAAAACATAGTACTCTTATAGAAAAGAAAGCACTCTTGCAGAGGGATTAAAACTTCCTCAGAGGATATCTTTGATTTAGAGCTGCAGTGTAAAAGAAAAAAATAATTAAGAAGCACAACACCTGAAAGGCCACTGACCGCACAAACAAATGGTTATTTAGTATTGCTATAGCTTTGTCTTGTACAATTCTTAAGATGCCATTTTCTGCAAAATACACTGATTAATCAAATAAGATGTGGATAAGAACAGTTTAAATACTCAAAAAATAGCATTCACTGCATTTAGCTTTTATTATTTTGCAAAGATTTTTTTTTTATCTTTACAGAGAAATGTGATGAATACCAAAAGGAGATAAATACAAATCAGTAAGTTTACCTGAAAAATACTAACATGTTACAGTCCTTTCCCTCATAAGAAAATCTACCTTGAACACTGATAAAATCTGATGCAGTTTACTTTAATTAAATATGTTTCTAGTAAGGAATGGATGTGCATCTAACCAGGAAGCTGTGGACCCACACAGCTGAAGTCAGCATGTGTTGTGCCACCAGCACTGCATCACAAATACACTGTCCACAAATATGAAGTTTAAAAGAATACAAGAGTTGTTATTTCCTAATTTCCTAAAAATAAGTTCACATCCAGAACTGAGCAGTTCTTCCCAAGGACAGACTACTGAGACAAAAGCATGACAAAAACCAATGAGGAGTTACAGATCAGAACAAAAGGTTTCTGACACTCATTTGGGGTTTGTTTATTACATTTATGTTCAGTAGAGTAGACTTAGCAAAGTCACTCTCAAGGGAGCAAGAAATGTTTGGTATGATGGAAAAAGACAGTTTTTCAAGTGAAGTGGAGATAAAAAGTGACCATGTGTTTAGGGACTCTGACAAGCATCCCAGTTGTCTTGAAAAGAGCAAGCATTACCTGCAGGCTGGAAAGAAAACCTCTCTTCATCCATTTTAAACTGCTAAAAATGATTTTATCACTTCCCTAGAGCTAGAATGCCTTGTACGCAGAAGGAGGAAAACTTGTTTATGCTATGCTGAAGACTTGCCACATTCCATACGTACAAGGTCAGAGATGGAGGATCGCTCAGCAATGAGTAGTTTCTTGCATGCAGATGAATGAATGACAGCAGCTACCCATGATGGAAAACTACTTAGTCATTGCTAAGCCTAGTGGAGAATCATAACAGACCTAATGCTAGGATTCACACAGGTAGAAAAACTGCAACACAAAATTCAGAACAGACTTCCTCTCAGTCAGAAAGGCATGAAAACCAAAACCAATTACAAATAATGAAATTTATTCTGTCCATATAGCAATGGCTTTCTAGAAAACTGCTTACATTTTAACATAAGTAACATTTCCTCATTCTAGTAATGAAATGAAAAGAACATTAGCTGGACAGTGCTGTTTTTGCACACTGAAAGCAACAGATACTAAGCAGTAATCACAGTGAGCTAACTGCAGAAAGCACTTTCCTTACTGGCAGTTTTACTTTACATTGTGTTGAGTAAAATATCCATAATGTAGTAATTAGAAGTTATATCTACCTTTTACAAATGGGAGAAAAAACCTCTGTGCATAAAAATGCTTTCATATACCTAATTTTATCTAACAAAAAGTTATTTACTTAAGCTACTTCTCTCAAATTTTTCTGTTATAAATGTTTCCTCAAGAACAGTAAACTTAAACACTTAATAATTACCATTAACAATAATGACCCAGAACTGGCAGCGATGTATGGGAACAGAATGTAGAGGTAATTCACTGTACATCTTAGTTAAGTTGTGCAGGGTATTTTTCTTATAATTGAAAAAAATGGAAGCAACATTTCATTTAAACTGATCACAGAATCATAGATTTGCTCAGATTGGAAAAGACATTCAAGAACATCAAGTCCAAATGCAACCTAACCATACTGCCCTAATACCTGACAGGCAAGTATCCTCAGCTCCAGAGGAGGGTAAAAATTGTTTCCAATGGCAAAGTCCCCGTTACACTGTCAAGAATACTGAAAACAAAATTATAAGGTCCATCTTCCATTTCATGAAATATGTTTTCAAGAAATATGCACAAATGTTATGCCAAGGATGCTCATCTTTCAGAAATGCGAGGAAAGAGTTCTTTTAAGGACAGATAAAGAACTCAGGGACAGTAGCAATAAACATGTTCCATTAGAGAAACACAGTCTGAACTCATGGAATGTCTCTGTCCTAGAGATTTTGTTTACAAGCTAAAAAGTTGTGCTACCTGTGACAAGATCAGAGACAGTCAAAGAAAACAGTGGCAAAGCAGAGTCTTTATCCACACGACACTGCTCTGCACTAGAAAGACAGTAGAAAACACGTGCAGATGCACATGTATTTATATCTGTACATACATGAATTACAATTATGTATACGCACAGGTAAGTTGATGTTCAGAAAATCTGAAACGGCACATGGGGTCTAATGAACACATTCAAGCAAAAAATATGATCCCATCAGTGAGCAAGAGTTTAAAATGCACATTTCTATGTATTCAGAGAGAAACAATAGTCACTGGAGAAGCCAAAGACATCTGTTCCACTTCAGCAAAGAACAAGAATTAGAAGAGAATGAAGAAATAGAATGCCTGACCGCTGGCACTGAGTAAGCACTGAATTGGAAAGAAAGGTGCTAACTGTGTATAGAAAAGAAGCCCAACATGACATAATGATAAATACGGGCAGGTGGTATCAAACCAGGGTAACAGCCACCTAACAAAGAACTATGACTATGGACTATTCTCTTTGCAGTATGCAATGCTGTATGAACAATCATTTCGGAAATATAATTCCAGTAAAAAAAGTGTCATTGTTGAAGACTGAGGTAGGAATGGCATGTCATTCCATTACCTGAGATAATAATATGAAACACAAATTCATAGGGAACAGATAGATCACTACCAGATCTAAAACAAGAGTTCCCTCAGTATACTGTATAGGGGTTAACATCACCAGAGTAGGAGGAGCAAGATATATTTGATGTCCCTATACAGATAGTGTCTCAGAAGCACTTCTGATAACTGAGGACATCTCTAGAGGGCAAGCATGACCAAGCAGATGCATCACGCTGCCAAATACAGCAGAGTCATATCCCTATCATGTGTGCAGACCATACAACTACTCTGCTGTTTTGTTAGTAGAACAGCAAATTTTACCTCCTAGGCATCCTAACTTTTAAGAGGTATGAGATAGATCCAAGGCATGCTCCTGAGAAAGTGCTTACTACTCAGGAAAGCACAGGCAGAGTCAGTACAGCTTGTTCTTTCTCAAGGAACTGCAGTGCTCAGTAATATTTGCTTTGGTAAACATTTAGATAGCTGGTCCTGAAGGAGATATCCAAAACCCAACTTTACACACCTTCACCTTGGCAGCCAGGCCATTGCAGATGAGAAGATAATCAATTAATTGCTAAGATGTGTTCTATACTTCACAATACAGTGAAATAATACTTCTTATGCAATTTGTAGAACTGAGTAAACAGGACCAAGGTCCTAAAATATTTCCCTGTCAGGGAAGAAATCTAAAGCCCCATTTCTGATTTCAGAACTGTCTCTTTTCTAAAACATCAAAAGTCACTGAATGTCATCTGTGAGGTCACTGAATCTCACTTTGATTTTAAAGCATCCCCAAATTTCTAAGACATGAAAGAGGTGGAAAGGAAGCACACATTTAAGCAACCCACCCAAAAGGCATATCAATCAGCAGCGACACACTACAATTACAGCAACAGGCTTGCTGCTGTTTTCAAGTGTGTAAGCCTTCAGCAATGTCCTTAGTGCTGCAGGCTTATATTGCCATTTCTAAAACAGAAGTGCTGATGACACGCTAAATTTTAAGCATAAAATGCACTGATCTCCTTTGGAGGTAGAGTACATAGTATTGATCTTAACAGTCCTGGTAGAGGCAGCAAGCTGTGGCTGATAAAAAGTCTTGTTGTTCCTAAATGCTCTTAAGGAGACCAGAAAGCAGATGCAAGGTAACAGAAATTAGAAAGGACTCAGAGCTGCAGTTACATTTTGAGGTAGCTGACTTAATCACACGAAAACAATTTCGAACAGCATTCCCCAATTCTTGTCTCATTCACTTGCTTCTGAAAGACAAAAGCATGCAATTACGTACATACACATTAGAAACTTCATAAACTTTTAAACCATGTATCACCAAACACTGTTTCCACCAGCTAACAAAGCTCCACTGTGTTTAAATGTGAAAATGGATCATTTTGACAGAGAAGGCAGCTGTGCCCGGAGAAATCGGTGGACTTTTTTTCTGTCATGCTATTATACAAAAAAAAAGGTGTGGTAATCCTGAATGGACTCTGTATCACCTGCTTTTGCAGAAGAAACACAGATGTACCTCATTAGCGGTTGGTAAGCCATTCCATAGAAGAGAATGCAGCTAACTCAGTTGATTCTGTATTATGGTGTTAAACTATGCTAAAATAAAGAAACATTAAAACAAAATTCATTATTAAATGCAATGGAATACACAAACCCAGAAACCTATCAACATCCCAGAACCACTTTTACATCTGTAGTTTCAAGTAGAGCAATGCAAAGCCCAAAAACACCAACCACAGATCAGGTTACTCAAGGGCAAAACTCCGTTTTTTCTTTCGAATACCTCACTCTTCAGTCCTTTTCAAGGGGGAGAGGCTGAAGATTTGTATTGGTTTTGGAGGGAGAAATCTAGCACACACTAGATCATGCGCATGTGTTAATTTCTCCCTTACAAAAGCACACACAAAAATAAAGGCAAACACCTATATGTTACTGATAGAAAATCCTCTGACTTTGCTGGAGGATAAGAAATATTCATGTTTTGCTGCTCAAATATTCATTTCATACACTCGATAATGTGCTCAGTATTTAGGTATCAAATGTGGCAAAAATATTTCAGTCTTGGTTGGTTTATTTATTTTTTAATAAAGTTCTTCCATATGTCGGGATGCATAACTAAGGAAGTACTGCATATCATATTAAAAAGTTGCTTTATGATGCACTCAAATCAATTTACACATACAACAGTAAAAATCAACAATAGACTTTAATGTCAAAAATCTCCAGAAGATGAATAAAAAGCTTCAAGCTTTTAATATTATGCAAATTATTTATCCATTTACTTTATTAATAAAACATCACTATATTACACAGAGACATTTCGCACTTCTGTTTTTGAGATATTTTTAAATGAGGTTAGATTTGACATGGGACTATTTGAGGTAATGTGGTAATTAAGATTTAAACAGATGTCAGCATTAGTAAGGGACTCAAATGAGGTGTAGAGAGATAAATGTACTATTTTAGCTGTGCTGGCATGCCAGGCATCATCAAGAGAAGATAGCATGGCTTCAGCAGTTCTTTGTTCAGGAGAGATTCTGGAAAATTGTACAGTAACTCAAGCTTTCTGCTATCATACAATCATTATACATGATCTTTCAGACTTACAGAAATTACTGTTCTATCAATATTAATGACATTATAGAATTTGATCAATACCTTATAATTCCACAAATCTCTCAAGAGGAATTATCTCTTGAACT
This sequence comes from Bambusicola thoracicus, assembly GCA_002909625.1. Taxonomy (NCBI): domain Eukaryota; kingdom Metazoa; phylum Chordata; class Aves; order Galliformes; family Phasianidae; genus Bambusicola; species Bambusicola thoracicus. Next base: position 11,139 of record PPHD01025968.1, read on the forward strand.
AATGACCATAAATTTAAAAATATCCTATACTTTTCAGCAGTTATTCTTGATGCATTACCAGCCATGAAAACCAGATAAATTCCCTTCTTCACCACAACCACTTAGAAGTTGCAGTGCTTACAGTCTGAACAGGATAAATTCACTCTGCATGCTGATAACTGTTGTTCACATATAAAGAAGTGAGGTCAAGTTAAGCTAGGCTAGATCTAAACTGCATCATTTTCAACTGATTTCAAGTTAAAATCTCTTCTGGAGAACAAATGAGCGTGAAAAAGAACAATAAACAAACAAATAAACAAACAACCTGTAAAGAATTATATTCCCAGTCTTTCAGTAGACTTCAAGAGCCCAAACACATCCTTTTAAAAGACGTTTTAAGAAGTTGCTTTCAAATACAAAACAGATACGGTCTTACATGTGGGTACACCTCAGGTATCCATGTTTGCCTCAGAACTCCTGA
>PPHD01025969.1:0-11598 GCA_002909625.1 Bambusicola thoracicus
GGCTATTAGGCCAGATCTTCCACCAGTAACCACTCTGAGCACTCTCTTCCGGAGGCAAGCAGCTCTGGAGGAAGGTGCTGTCAAATGTCAAAGTGATGTTGATTGTCACACGGTAGCACCCATCATTTGCCACCTCCATAAATCAGTTAAGAGTCTTATCACAAGGAATACCTCAGGAAGCAAGCTTTGAGACAGAAGACAAAGAAGGATTCTCACACCATGTCAAAGGAGAATAATAATATGTATCTGATGATCATATTCTTTAATTATTGGGCACTATTAATATTATATAAGTCACTATTAAAACCTCACACATAGAATCGCACACAGTTGTGGTACAACACTTTCAGGAATAATTAATTATGAATGTAACCATTGCAGTGAATAAGAATATGGAAAGTCTACCTGATGAAATGCAGATGTCAGTTTGTTATTCTCATCCAAGAAAACCAAAAGCTGCGAGGAGATGCGGTTACTCTTTACAAATGCAATAGTTAGAAGATGGCTGCTGGAGAAGAAAGGTGATCTCCCCTGAACTGGAAACAATGGCATAAAGACAAGATATTAATTAGCCATGAATAAATTTACATTAAAACCCAGAAGGTTTTAAATAATTAGGGCAGTTATAAAACTATGAAAGAATTGAATAAAACTATGACAGATTAGAACAGAAGCAGGGGAAAGTAGGGATGTGTTTTAATATCAATTTAACCAGTTTATTAAGAGATTGAGTGAGGTGGCCAAATTGTACAGGGGATTACTCGGGAAATGCTATTGCTCTCTATAACTTCCTGAAATAAGATTGTAGCAAGGTAGGGGTCGGCCTCTTCTAACAGGTAACAGTGATAGAATCAGAGGAATGGCCTTAATTGCATCAGGGGAGGTTCAGGTTGGACATTAGGAAAGTTTATTCTTAGACAATGGAGTGAGGTAGTGAGGCAGCCTGTCCAGAGAAGTGGTGGAGTCTCCTGTCCGTGGGGGTGTTCAAGAAAAGGGTGGATGTGGTACTGAGGGACATGGTTTAGTAGGAGTGGTGATGATGAGCTGATGGTCGGACTAGATGATCTTAGTGGTCAACCTTAATGATTCTATGATTCTGTGATTTTAATGGATAAGAAATGCCCTTTCAGTGCCACATAAAACACTGACACATTTACTACTGGTGCATACAGGCTTTATCTGAAAGCTAATTTACCTGCAGATGCCTTTACAGGATACAAGGCTTCTTTTTTTTTCCCTCCTAGAAGCACTTGATTTTAGGTATAGAATATCGTTTGGTAATGAAAGAATCTACAGTTAATCCTTTCCCAGATGTATCCTATCTCTTTATACAGTTTGTTTTACAGATATAGGCTTTGTCTTTGATTATTTGGTAACACACTTCTAAACATGTAAATAATTTCCTAGGATAGAAAGGCCAGTTGTATCACGTGTAAGTGAAACAAATAAGTTTTCACATGCAAATCTAATTCATAAATCAGTATGCCTCTCCTGTGATCAAAGGGGTTACCTCACCCTTTTTTAAACACTCAATGCCTCTATAGACAAAATAATTAAGTAATTATATAGCAGAATAATTTTAAGGAATTTCTTTCTGAATCACTTTTAGAGTTCTAAAGTTTCACTGTGTTGTTGTGAAAATTCTTCAACATATCTTATACTGAATAGAAGAAATAAATCATTGTAATTTCTGTAAGAAATTATGTTATTTCATGTCTATTTCATTCAACAGTAATACTCTATACATTGAGGCACACTTTTCAAAAATTTTGGTGCAACAGATCTGTACTGTCACATGCAATATTCATTTTTATTTATGGCAGAAGGTTCTCAAATATATAAGTAGTAAACTTTAGCTAAAATATATATATAGATATATATTACTTTCTCAGCCTAGATTTCTTTTTTGACGGGAACACAATTATCATAACAAGGCATCATTTTCCCCAATCTCTGTGATGATATAATCTTCAAGGGATGATCCTGTCTTGTATAATGATTTCACAAAGAAATGTGACAGAAGTTTGTAGTGAAAGTATAATCCTTTTTGGTGTTGATTCATCTCTTTAGCTGCCACTGTGCTGCTGTGCTCGGTATTTTCAAGGTTCAAATCTCTGAATTCCATTCAGTGTATGTTATGTCAGCTTGAAGAATAATAGAAATACCTTAGCCTATGGGATAAAATATGTTAAATGAAAAGGATAAATACACACAGGCAAAGCTCCAAGTTACAGATTCATTTTTAGCTTAACTATCTAAGCCAACATCTTTTTAGTAACTTGCTCTTTTAGTGTTCTTCTTGCACCATAACTATTTTATTAACATTTGTAAAAGAGTAAAAATATAAATAAATATCCCTTTTTGGTATTACTATAAAGCAACAAAAGATTAGCTCTGTGATAATAGATTTTAAGTGTATGTACACAAAGTACATCCCTATGATTCAAAACCTATTCCACTTTCCTTCTGGTACCAGCACTGAAGTTCTGTGTTTCACTCCTGTGTGAGTTTCTTAAACTGAAGATATGCAGTTCCAGCTTTAATTAAGTGTTTTACATAGATCTATTTTTAGTTTTAGATAGAGATTTTGTTTAAAGATCTTACTATTTCCCAATTATTTTTTCTAGTGAAAACTCACTAGTGAGTTTACATACTGTTTGTTATTACAGCCTTCTTAGTACAAAACAAATCATAAAACTTGCCTTTAACAGACTAGATGGAGAGGTTCTTTTTCTCAGATGTGGAGGCACCCTTAACTTCCACTGAAATTACAAAGTGCTGAATACTTTACAGTATCTTCAGTGACTAAACAAATAAACTTGTTATTCTGGTATATTTAAAAAATGCTTCTTCTTTTTTTTTTTTCTCTTTATTTCATTTAGAGTAATTCAGAGTAGATCAGTAATATTAAAATTAATTAAGAATTTCCTGGTTTATCCTATGTGATATTTTTCTGTCATTAAAGCTATTAATATGAGTAATCAATATCCAGGAGCTGAGCCTGTTCTTTGGTGAGCAATCTGGGGACTTGAATGAGTGGTTATCTTATGTCTTGAGAGATGCTGATTATATCTAGCACAATTAGTTTTAGTCAACTAAATACGGTTTAATGTGTAGAGCATCATTCAGAACTAAGTAATTTATGTGTTACTCCAAAGAACATCCATCAGTAACATGAATTTCTATTAAGCCTTTTCAAACTTTGTATTTTATTAAACTTGAAAGCTGTGACCTTTCTTGAGATTGCTGGTTAAATTAAGCTAATTTAAGGCTAGAAAGAGCTAGGATGAGAAAGGGGTGTAAATAAATAAGTTAATGCAGATTCAACCTAACAAAAAATAAATATGGAAATGTCATTTTTTGTTTCACTTTATCATTTTCCTTGCTATAGGTAATATTGCCTCATTATTTAAATAATTTATGGTACCCCTCCCTCTGAAATCCATACATCACCACTGAAATGTTATTATCACAGTGTTTTATTTACCAAAACTTAGATTTAATTTTCTAAATGTGGGATATTTTTCACAGGAAGGAATGTGAAGGCTAATTTGTCCTTGACTGTGATACCCCATATATTGGAGATTTTGTTTGTGACTAGGATAGAAGATAGTGAGATGAGCCAAATGACACGCTTTTAAGGACTGCATATACTCTACCACAAAAGGGGAAGTTCACTAGAAAGATGAGTTAATGGCACTTGCGATAGTGATGTCACAATAAATTTGTGCCAAAATCTGATCTGTGATGCTGATTTTTCACCTTAGTGATCAAACATAGCCTTAGCTTTAGCCATCTCTAGCTCCCAGTAACACAAGAGAAAGACTTAAGCTCTGTATGAAAGTCAACTAAATATGTGGGGCACCAGAGACACATGGAGAAGCAGTGATGTGTAGGGTTAATCTTGTCAGTGTATTTACCATGAGGTGTGAAGATCTGGCTTCAGCTGGACTAGGCACTTCACCTCTTGTGCCTGACTGAGTCCAACAGAATATACCACAAAAATTACTAAACATACAGATAATGCTGCAATTCTACCAAGTGCGTTTTCTCTCAGGCTCCATTTACTTTCTTTATCTCTTCTTCTCCTAAAAAGACTCTTTATTTCTCTTAGAAAGACTCGTTCACTTGGCATTTTGCTGTATAAAGATACGAATGTTTTAAGCATAATTTTACATTTTGCTATCCACTTTTCTTGGATAGTAGTGATTAATTAAGAAGAAGAATTAAATTTGGCTAAAATTTAAAAAAAATAAACAAGTAGAGATCTCACAAAAAGTCAAACATTTCTAAATATCTTTTTTTAAAAAACTGATGATTTTATTAAAAAGATCATTAAAATGATGAATCTTACCTTACTATGGCAATGTGGTTGCTTTCTCTCTTGGCTTTTTGTTTTATAAGGTTTTGAAACTGCACCTTTTTAACCTTGAAAATAAATGTTTAAAAGAATGACAAAAGAAATGATAAGTAAATAAACCATCAGCTATTGCTAATTTCCATTTCTGAATCACTAATCTGAGCTAAGAATGGTATGAAAAGTTATTCATTCTATCCCCACGCTATCAACCATTCCATATCAACATTCTATCGACCACACTCAAGGCAAGTGTTATCACATAGCAAAGAGTATTTACGTATTAAGTATATCAAGAAATATTTGCAAATAAAAAGATAAAAATACTATTCTCAAAAGGAAATTAAAAAACTGTCTAAATACTTCCCCCAGAAGTATTATAATGCATGTTTATATAAAACAAAAATATAGTTTGGTTGGACTTAACAGCATTTTTTTCTCATACAAACATCAGGTAAATGTAACATCACACCACCATGGGACGAAAGCTATTGTCAGCTCCCATGCCTGCTTTGTCTACATATTTTCTCTGTCTAGGAGCAAAAATAAAACTCAATTATTCATAATGAAAGCAAAGATCTCTCCTGTAGTCCACCAATATTCAGAGCCCTTGGCATTATAAAATCTCTTATTTTATACGGAAAAAACTGCACTGTATAGGTGCGTAAGTGCCATCTAAATTTATTCAGTGTCACTTTAAAATTCATGGTAATGTAACCAGTTGGCTTGCCATCATTTCTATAACAGTAAGACACTATCTATTTCTTTTACATTCTTGAGTTACTCTTAGGCTATATAAACTCAAGTACATAGAAAAGAGAGGAAAAGATGGGTCACTGTGTTTTACAAACAAAGTTTTGTAAAAACTTATACAAACTTTTGTATAAGCTTTGCTCTTATATTAATGCATTAATTTGTAAGTATGAAATGGTGACGTATAGGATACATGCAATTAAATCTATAAAATAAGAAAGAGCAGGGATGGAGGACAATTGGTATTATCAAGTAACAAGGAGTAGTAATGTATGGAGAAAAATCAAGGGATGGGGAAAAAAATCAGTTTTAATTAATAGATATTCATAAACTAATGCAGAGTAGCAGGATTGCTGTATCCCATTTTGACTCATCTGAATCAAACTATGATTTCTTCCATATAACATAAAAATATCAGAAAGTGAGACTACTGGCCATTTCAGAATTAATATGCTTCTTCTTCTTCTTCTTTTTTTTTTTTTTTTTTTTTTTTCCCAAAATATATCCAACCATTGGTAATCTCAACTGTTACCTCTCTGTGTGCTGAAATCTGAAACAGCCTGAAAAAAAATACTGCACATAAATCCATTCAATTACTGCTTTATCCTTCCTAGTTTCTGTGCAGTGAGATCAGGGAAAAAACCCTGGCTTCCATGCCACAATTTTTTATCATAGAATCATAGAATGGCTTGGGCTGGAAGGGACCTCAAGGATCATCAAGCTCCAACCCCCGTGCCGCAGGCAGGGCCACCAACCTCCATATTTAATACCAGATGAGGCTGCCCAGGGCCCCATCCATCCTGGCCTTAAAGACCTCTAAGGACAGGGCATCCGCAGCCTCTCTGGGCAGCCTGTTCCCACACCTCATCACTCTCTTGGTAAATAACTTCCCTGATATCCAACCTAAATCTTCCCTCCTTCAACTTAAAACTGCTTTATTTATTAGTATATTAAAATATTCAACAGTAAAATAGCCAAAATATTGCTTAAATGAACTCTTTTTATCCTTTAGGACAGACCTGCCTGAATCAACAAATGAAACAAACTATGCCAAAAGTTATCCAGGTGATCACAGTTCCTGATATTCATGTTGATTTGGGGCATGGACAGGCTTTGAATACTGAAAGTTCTTGTACACATTCTGCTTTCTTAACCTCAGCAGTTAATGTTTTTTGGGTAAATATTGCATCGGTGTTGAATAATGACAAGTCCTTGGGATCTATTCCAATGTGGCATAGCCATTTACAATAAACAATTTTGTAATTCCATTAAATATTTTACTTGTCTGTAGTTAACATGCATCAAAGACTCTTCCATAGGCTAATGCTAAGCGTAGTGGGGGTGCAAGCTTGCAAAATCAAATCTATCCCTGCTATCTTCTTCTGAGGACTGATTATAGTGAAAGATACCCATCTGACTTTCTCTTTGTCTGCTTTCACTATGTCTATGTGTTTTCATTCTGCGGCAATAAAAGTATGCATCCTGCAAGCAACATGCAGGATCCTAACGTAGTATTTATTGAACTGTGTATTGAGAAACCACAAAGAGCACCTCAATTTTGTCTTGGTATCTCACTTGGTTCAGACTTTCCAACAAAATGTTAGTCTTTCAGAAAAGAATATTGCGGATTTGGCCTCATGTAGTTGTTAAAGACAATCTGACATCTTGATAGGAGTGTCTTGGCCTGCTGTCCTAACTAAATCTCCAGTGAGGTAATTACATTCTCTTACTCTGGATATCTTTTCCAACACTAAAATTTCTTTATTTCTCCTCATAAACCGTTGTGGAGAAGTGTGGTGTGCTGGTAAGGAGCCTGGCAGATGTTGTACATAATGTATTATCCATAAAAATGCTATCAGCCTCTTTGGTTTGAGGTAAATTATGCACTCCTAAATTAACAGTATATGTGCTGAAATACTGAACGTATACATAAAATATGTCTCAACCCAGATAAAAATATTACACTATCAAGAAGTTTATCTAATATAAAGGGAGAAAAGCCCTGGAGAATCTGTCCCCGGAAAATATAATTAGAATAATAAGAAAATGTTGAGGATAACTTTGTTAGATAGAAATTTGTATAAATAGTAGAATTTCATGCAACCACTTTCTGCTCCCCAGAATTTCCTAAACAAGTTTAAAAGTACTTTGAACAAGGAAAACTTTTTTTCTTTCTGGTTTTTTGTTTGTTTGCTTGTTTGGTTTTTTTGTTTTTGTTTTTGTTTTTTTGGCAAAATCATTGTTTATAAAGTCTTGGTGAGCTTCCAGGGTAAGATTTTGTAGACACTAAAATTTGTATAGCTAACAGGCAAAGTGTTGCCTATTGCTGCATTCAGTTCTGCTCAAACCTGATCCAAATTGTTGTCTGCATTCAGGTAAATTTATTATTTTATTTTCAGGAAAAAAAAAATATATGAGAAGGTAAAATATTTCACTACAATAGATGTTTTGCAAATGCAATTAAGAAGTCATTTCTTCCTGTCCTTCATACATGAAGAGCACTGAAGTACATTTAGAAACTTTGGTAAAGAATTTTAAGGTGAATTCCTACTGCAAGATGATACGGTGCACTCTTATATGTCAGCTGAAGGGGATAAGAATAAAAAGATTTCTATAGCATGGAAATATTGCACTGGTTACGCAAGTGACGGGAAAAAAAAGACTTGCAGTGGTAGAGCAATTATTTTTATGTAAAAAATATGTAATTAACTGTAGAGGAGAGTAGCATGACAACATCAAACACAGCATGGCAATTAGGTGGAAGCATACAGAGGCTTCTAAGTTCCTTTCAGGAGCCCAGGTACTTCGTATCTCCCACTGCTAAAAAATTCTCAGTGGAAATGCACATTATTTAGAACTGAGAGGAAAACTCTTACTGATAGTTTTCCCATTTTATGCTACCTGTTTATTCTGGAAAATAACATCTTTGAAACTCACTACAGCTCTTCTTAAACATGATAATAAGTTTCAAAAGCTGTTGTTCAATAACAGATTCTAGAATAATGAAGTACATTCAAAGCATCCACTGTGGACTGATTAACAGTGCTCATGGGATAAACTTGGAACTAAAAAGAATGGCAAGACAGGAAAGTAGACTCTGTTTTAAAACGGAAATAATATTTACAATTAACAACAAAAACAAAAATTTTAAGAGCGATATTTCAAAAATTATGTACCTTAACCAATACTGAAAATGTACAATACTAATGGAATTGTATCATACTGGAAAGTTGTTGTGAATTGGTAAATAAAAATATTTTTTATTTAAAAAATTATATAAACTTTAAACCTGAATGATCAAATACCCACAAGCTTTCCCACATAAATCTTAATCCTAACTAATATTTTGTCTCATTAGTGTTTGTATTCAGTTCATCAGTTTCTAGCACCCCAGCACCCTTAGCTGCTCAATTTCTCCATGAAATTAATAATGGTTACTATTTACCTTTCCATTTCATTATCTGATAATGAATCTTTTCATCTACTTATCTGACTCATCAGTGAAAATCATCTATTGCATACTCACAGAATAGTTGAGGTTGGCAGGAACTACTGGAGGCTACCTGATGCAATCTTACTGCTCATTCCGAGCAGGTTGCCCAGGACCATGTCCAGATGGCTTTTTAAGATCTCCAAGAAGGAAGACTCTACAAATGCAATCCAATAGATAAAGCATGGAGTTATATTTTATAAGAAATAGGAAAAATAGTTGGACAAATCATGTAATAATGGGGATAGTAAGAATAATGTCCTGACACATGCTTCCAGAAGAATGTAGGAATGATACAAATCTCCTTTTTTTTTTTTTTTTTTTTTTTTTCCCTGAAGTTCATGAGTAAATTGCACAGGTTTGTTAATAATAATCTTACATAGTGAAAAGACAGTCTTCATCCTTAGCCACCAGAATTTCATGGGCATTCAGATATACTTTTTGGGAAAGAGTCCACAATAAATATAAGGGTGATGGTGATTCAATGTCAACATGCATTGCGTATGCATACAATAATAAAGAATTGAAAATGACGTCTTTCTTTTATTCAGCAGGACATTTTTTACTTCTACGGAGACCATCAATGCCAATCAGACTTTGTTCCCAGTCTTGCTCTTTTACTGATGTAGATCTTCTATTTCAAGCAGTAGAAACCACATTCTATTTGTGGGCCAAGTAGTATGCAACATGCACCAAGAAAACTTGCAAATCCCCCACTCAAATGTTTCTATGGATTCTGCAATTTGCAATGACATAAACAAGATGTATTACTTCAAGTGAATTATTTTAAGATCACATTTGCACCATTTTGTAAGGGATTAATGAGGAATATACCAGGAGAGAACTTTTATTTTAGGTATTATGAAGAAAATAACTGCAATTAGGAAATAGGATTTAGGAATATGGTATTACTACATATAGGTATCTTATTTATTCAAATTTATAAATGAGATAATAGGATGATGGTAGGGAATTTAATACTGTGGGAGAACAGCCTGAATGCAAAGCATATGTTAATCTATGTAATACACAATACTTGAAAAATCCTTAAACTAGAGAAAATTTCTTACTTTATTATTTGGGTTACATCCCGTCAGGTGTGATAAAAGCTTTTGTTCTGTCAAGAACAGAGAAGATAGTTACACTCAGTTGTTTCTTTTCCAGGTCAGGAATATAGAAAGCAATTTCTGACATTGATTACATATTTCCTGTTGAAAGAAAAGATGCTCAAGTTCAGGAGCCTGATTTCCTAGTCCTGGTTCTTCTCTGCACAGTGAAACATCTGCTTTTGCCCCTTCATTCTCCTGTTTCCAAGACAAAAATAAATAAATAGATATCAGGTATATTAGATAGTAAAAAATAAATAAATTAATAAAATTCAGGTGTAGTAATCAACCAGTCTTTGGAATATTAATTAACATGTTTGGATCTCTCTGACACCCATGTTTCTCCAGTCCCTTTGATTAGAAGCCTAGATACCATGCTGTAATATAAAGGAAGAAAAAGCAGAAGCATTCATGATATTTGCTTTGTTTCACCTTAGCATGTGGGGAATAGCAGTAAATCATTGCATGAGTCTAGTCCATATCCAGATTCTTGTAGTGCTGAAGCATCAGCACTTCTGTGTAAGGTTTACTGATCCTGAAGAAAGAAAAAGTTAATATTCATCAGTTTAATAGAGAGGTGCTCACATTACCTGTGGTAGCAGGTCAGTAGAGTGCCTGCCCTAGGGTGGCATCCAGCCAGCACAATATCTGCTCTACCCCTTAGTACCACAGCCATATGTATATATGAGAGTCGGTGACAATAAAGCATCACCTATCAGGATAAGCAAGGTCATTCACAGAAAGCAAAAATACTTAGTTACAGCTGCAGGGAAGTTCTCACAAACAAGTGTCTTCAAGCTACACCCAGAAGGTAGAGGCAGTTTACTTGCATTCCCGAGCTAACATCAACCCTTTCTCATGTTCTAGTCGCCTGTCCAGGCCATGATCTGTATTTTTCCAGACAATTCTGAGATTTTTTTTTCCATTTCCTGTATTTTAGCATCCCAATCTAGACAAAGCTTCATTGCACACTAAGTACTAGGCACTAAAAAATATATCTCTATAGATGACTAGTAGTAATACTGTGCTACAGACATTAGTATGTTTTGAAAGGGTAGATACAATTTCCCCTTCAGTAAGAAAGGAAAAGCTCCCTTGCAATAATGTATTCCCTTCACGTTCTTTGACAGGGATAATCCTTGATTCAGAGCTATAATATGGCATTGGTACTGACCTTGGTGCACATGTAACTGTGACCTCTCTAAGCTTCAAAACTCACACAAAGGATTTGCTGACTTATTTCAGGGAGAAATAGTGTTTGATCTCCATCACTGTCTCTGAAGAATTACAGTGATTATATCCTTATTGGTGGTAATATACCAGGAGAAATGCAGAGTACTGAGTGGAATCTGAACTGTGTGTGCTGAGTGGTTGCCAAGACACTCTCCATCATATTTGGGAAGTCGTGTCTGTCAGGCAAGGTCCCAGATGACTGGAGGAATGGTTACGTCACTCCCATTTACAAGAAAGGGAGCAAGGAGGACCCAGGGAACTACAGGCCGGTGAGTCTCACCTCTGTGCCTGGGAAGATCATGGAACAGATCCTCCTGGATGACATGCTCGATCACATGAGGAATGAGTGTGTGATCCGAGACAGCCAGCATGGCTTCACTAGAGGGAGGTCATGCTTAAGCAATCTTGTGGCCTTCTATGATGCAGTGACGGCGTTGGTGGATGAGGGGAAGGGGACCGATGTCATTTACCTGGACTTGACCAAGGCCTTTGACATGGTCCCCCACCACATCATTATCTCCAAGTTGGAGGGATGTGGATTTGATGGGTGGACCACTCGTTGGATAAGAAATTGGTTGAAAGGCCACAGACAGAGGGTGGTGATCAATGGTTCTATGTCCAGGTGGAGGCCAGTAACGAGTGGAGTCCCCCAGGGGTCT
>PPHD01025970.1:0-11598 GCA_002909625.1 Bambusicola thoracicus
GCTTTTTGATTAGATATTCATGTTCCACTAAAATACATTTTTAAGATAAATTTCTCAGTAAGAGCTTTGCTTGACAGTGGGTGAAAAACCATCATACTATCAGAAGGTACAGAGAAAATAAAAGGCTAGTCTTTATTTACAGCAGTGATGCTGGCAATCAAGGCTTTGATACTTGCTGAAAAAATTTAACTGATAGTAGAGGAAGGAGGGTTGCACTGCTGTGAACATGTAAATCATTTATACTCTCAATTAAAAATTTACTCAACACTTAAAGTTTTTGCTTGAGATATGGCTGGAGGGGTGAGGAAGGGAGGATGGGAAGATAACTGCTGCCATCTCCTCCAAGGACATATCTTGCCTTTTAAAGAACATTCAGTTTTTCGTTAATATTTGACATTTTATCAGCCCATTAATTATATTTGAAATAAATTTGTGTATTTTTGTCTTCCTTTCTGTTTTGTTCCTTCTCTGTTTCCTTTTCCTTATAGCAGATTGTTGCTTTTGCTTTAGTGTAGCATATTTTAGCTCGTATTTTCTACCATGTCCTCTTTCTTGTGTTTTCTCTCCTTCATCTGCTTGTGCTGCTTTTCTTTTCAACAGAAGTTATCTTTGCTGTACTAGTCTTTCTCCCTCCACTCCTATATTTGTGTTCAATTCTCACGATTCTGTTTTCTCATTTAGGTAGGCAACTCAAAATAGCCAAACAAAAAGAACACAATAACAAAAGATAAAAATATGTAATAAAAAAAAAAACACTATCACCATGTCCGTGTTGGCCAGAAATCATGGCACGTGCTGTCTGTTAGGATAAGAGATCACCATCATCATCATGGAGAACACTCACAGGAAATACTAAGCCTGGTGTTCACCCATTATCAGGGCTAGGAAAAAGAAAAGCAGATGTTTATGGTTGTGTTGGTATTCAGGAACTGTAGCTTGACTCTAGGTGAATTTGTATATTATCCATCTGCTGAGAGGAAGAGGTTCTAATTATTTTTCTCCATTCTCCTATGTTTTCTGGGAAACCTGCTTGGAGCAGAAAGATGAAGGATGTCTGTTATAACTCTGTGCAATGAACCTCCATACAAAGAGCTTTCCCCTGCCCCTGGTAGCAGCAATTATAAGGTGATGATACAGTTGTACTGAATCTGGAGCTGATCTTCCGTTCACTCTGCTCTTTTTTCTTTCTTTAAATGATGGGGACAATCATACCTGAAGCATCAGTTACAAAAAATAATATCAGCTTGTCCTTCCTGTTAAGGTAATACTAAGATATTAGGAACATCCAAGTTGTCTTTTAAAAATGCTATTGCTGTTCCTTGACTACCTATATGATACGTTTTGTGACTCTGTTTAACAGAGAAGCAATCTAACATAGCTTTCTACTCTACTCTCTCACTTTGGGCCATGTCCACCATCCTTGATGTTGGTGGGGCTGACATTGAAGACACTGAAAAATGTAGGCATTTTGTGTTGTTGTTTTGTTTTGCTTTTTTAAGTCAAAGCACATACTTCAAATCCATTTCTCACTATGTTTTTTCTTTAAACAGAATTATGCAACACTTATAAGTATGTGTTAAAAAACGAATAACATGATGCATAAACTAATGTCAGCAAAGATAAATTAAAAAAAAAAAAAAAGGTGTGAGCATGGAAGGAATAACCCAATCACTTATTTAAAGCTGTTTTGATTTTGTACACAGGCAGAGTTGGCACATACTGTAGTATTAAGCATACTGTGCACCCAGGCTGGGGCCATTATATATTCTAAAGGACATTTTTTAGAAGGCATTTTGTATCAATAATTTCAAACAATGTATGTTTTCTTAGAGCCTGGATTTACACAGTGTAGTCAGAAACATTGACCTTAGGAGAAAAATATCAAAAAGAGGAATTTTCTGGCTATTAATGGAAACAACCTAGAAATAATAATATTATTATTTAACAACTGTACCAATTCATATGTGGAATAAATTCAGCTAACTGACTCTAGGGAACCTACTTCAGCTGTGGAGTTGGACTAGATGATCTGGAGAGGTCACTTTTAACCCCTCTGATTCTGTAATTACTTGTCATTGCTGTTATATTATGAAATGTGACTGTACTATCCTATACTGGACCTCAATGGGAGTAGTGTCAGTGTTTTAGTCTATGGACAAGCTTTGTAGCTGCATAGAGCAGAAAACACTAATTGATCTTTACGAACTCAGGAATTACTTGGTATTTTAAATTTTTCTTTGCACGTACTAACTGCCTTGAAATTCCATTAGCTAAAATGTTGCCTTCACAATTATAGCTTCCTTTGTTTTGTGGGGTGCCTAGTGTGCACGACAGTTGGTTGACCACGCAAGCTTGTGATGGAGCTTCATCTCCCAGGTTGTTTCTCAGCTCCTATCTGTAGCTCAAGAAGTGCTTATGGCTGTAAGCAACTGAACAACATGGGCCAAGTGTCTATAGTATCATACTCTTTTAATGGGATCCACATCTTCTATAATCCATAGCAATGCCTCCCAATATTCCCACAGTCTTACCCTCAGTATGGGGACAACTGATATCTTCTCGGTATCAGAAGCTGACATGTTGGCTCCTAGTCTCTATTTTGAAACTTTAAAAATACATATATATATTGTGACCAATAATTTTTTAGAATAGCTGACTGATGAGGCTGCTTCTGTCTCTTCCTTTCTACCCTAATTTCAAGGTCCTACCCCTCACTTGCAGCTTGGGAGGGAGGAGAAAAATGGCATTTTGCAAACAGTATCAGGAAGAATTAACAGTTCATAATGGTATAGGTGGTACTTTGGCATAACTACAAACCTCATTCATCATTCAGAAATCATTTACCTTTCTAAGCAGTGAATTATTCCTGCATGAGCTGTGTTTTCATTTGTTAGTCAAAACTCATGTTGTAACCTCAAAATAAATTAAAAAAATAATAATAAAATTAAAAAATTACACTTACAGTACTGTAGTAGCTGAGTAGCAAACAAACAAATGAGCAAAATAAGACTCCAAAGCTTTCCAGATGGCTGGCTCTCACTGATGTACATTTTTTTTCTCTGGAGCTTCAAAACATGTTTAAATTATGAAATTTGGTGTGCTTACAAGAACTTGGCAAGTATTCATTAAGGTTTTAGTCTGAGAAGTGATACTACAGAGTTAGAGAACTGAAGATGAGCAATTGAGAGCTAATGTTTTAGTGCATGTGTAGAACTGTAAATGTGAGTTGTAGCATGCGATGCTGATTCCCTGGCTCTGACTTTGTGAAGGATCATGCTCTTGCTGTTTTCTTGAACCAAATCCATCCTTGGTGGAATTGGTGAAACTTGTGAAATTGCACTGGTAATTTATCTGCCCAGGTTCACTTCCTTAACATCACCTGCATTCTGTCTCCAACTTCTGCTGAGGCCAGGTGACTTGATGCATGCTTCACCTGCTTCTGGCAGTGCTTGGAGAAAGGAGGCCGCTGGCATGCACCTGGCTGTGTGCCTGCAAATCCCTCTGTGCTGCTGGGGTAGACTCATTGCTCTACAAGTAGAGCTCCTTCCTTTTCAGGGTCAACGGGAAAGGCTGAGGTGGGTTGTCTGGAGTTGGAGATTGTAGTAGCAGATGGTGGAAAGTGAGGATTAGTGGAGGATGACAAAGATGGAAACACAAATAGTAGTTTTTACTGTTCGTTTTGAATATATTCTGAGGCTAGTCACGTTGAATTTTCAACTTGAGATCAACTTGGCTAGCAAGAAATATCTTGTACTCTAAAATCAGGGGAAGAACAGCCCTATGAGGGACAAAGACTGAAAATATGCCTCTGACAGCATGTTTGTGCTTGAGAGAAGTGGACACCTTCATTTGTGTCTCAGCTTTTGCTGTCTGCAAGGAGTCTTTTTCTCTTAACGGTCAGGAGATAAAATCCTGTTATGCAGCTTGAGGAGAAAGCCACTGACTGATTGAGCCTGCTAGCAAGGGCATCATAGTTTGTTTCTCAAGCAGCTTGTTGTCCATGTGATGTTGTCTATCACTGCCTGATGGTGGAGATCACTGCCCACTCCTCAGCAAGGACATGTTGGTTACTGTACTTCAAGATGCAGGTTTAAGGACCATTAATGTAGAAAAGAGATGGAACAATTTATTTTTAATTATTTTAAAGCTGCTGGTGGCCTTCTAGTTACCCTAGTACTCCTCAGATCAGTAAGAGTATTAACCATTGTGAGGTACCGCACAGAGTTGATCTCTGTTCAACACTAGACAATAGACAGATCACTCAGAATTATTCATCTGTAGCTTAACTACTCAGGAAGATGATGTAGCAACTTTTTGTATCAAAAGAAAGGAGAAGACAGGTAACTGCAGTTCTCCTGTGTGAGCTCTATGCCTGCAGGGGACCCACTAGCCATCCATTCTGCAGTGATGTCAGAAGTACCTTAAAAGGTACCTCCTGTAACCCTGTCCCACTGTTCCCCAATGGAGAATGCCATTGCCATTGCTGTTGTATTAATGCCTCATTCTTGCTGCCCCTACCAGAGTAACATCCTGCAGTAAGCAGATGCATAAGTATTCAAGTGACGAACCTGCTCTGTACCTATCAAAGTGTAGTTTATTGTCTATTTCTTGTTAAAAGTGGCTCCTTTGGGGCTCAACCAGCTGCTGTCTTCTGCATTTGTGGACTCCTGCCATGTGTCACTGCCAGTAAATAAATTAAAAACAACTGCTGATTATCGGGTGAAGAGATAAATAACAGCACAGCAGGAGCTGTGCTTAAGCCTGTGCAGTGGATATGGTGGGACTTCTTTTTAATAAGTCACTGTCCATCAAGTCACTACCATGTAATAACCTGCAGATGGCACAGCAGTGGGTGGCATTAACATATTCAGGCCTCTCTGGCATACAGGTGCCCTGCACTGTCCTTTCCACTGTCCCTCTTTGCCAGCAGACAGCTTTGTGTTTTGTCACTGACTGTCAAGCAAGGTGAACAACTCATGCTTGCTGTCATACAAAATACATTTGGCTGACTCCCAGTGGGCTTACACACCTCCATGGAGAAAAACAGTCAAGTGCTTTTGATGTCACTGACTTCTGCAGTGGTACCAGAGGTAAAATGTGTCAAGCAACAGCAGAATTAAAATACCAAGGCTATTCAGTTTGCTGATGTGATCTTTCTTTGCCATCCAGAGTCACAGTCCGAACACACACAATGTCACTTTCAAGGGACATCTCTGATGTTGGTGCAGTATGGAAAGCAACTGTGTTCTCTACAAGCACTTAGACTTGGACTGCACAAATGACACAGATGACATCAAGGCTGACTGCACTTTAATAAGACCAATGATATCATGCCACAATTTCTCAGGGAAGTTTTGAGAAAGAGAAAAAAACCTAAGCCCTAGAAAAGGAAGAACAGAAAGGTATGCCAACAGGAGCAAAATACACGGTAATGTTATTTAGTCACTTTTTCTGGAAAATTAGAAGAAAATATAAAGAAGATTCTGGATAATTTTACATAGGCCTGGAAGGGACCTTCTATTGCAAGCAGAATGTCATATAATCAATGATAAAATCTTGCAAAAGAACAGACTGAAGTTTCTCTATTATTCACTGTGCCAATTGCATAGCTGCTGCAAGTACTTGCCACTAATGCTCTTAGTGAATGTCTTCAATTTTCCTGCTTAATGGAGGTAAATTTCCTATCCATACATTTTATGATAAACCAATCATAAGCATGGAGATACTAGGATATTGAGGGTATTGAGTGTTGAGTATTCAACACTAGGGTGTTGAATAACTTTTAACGGTACTGAAAACAAGGAACAGGCAACTGCTAAGCTAAAAAATCAACCGGAAGAATTCATAGGTTGGACTATTTTGTCCTCTTTTAGGGTTTAACTCTCCCTTCAGTCTGGAAAATCCTAAATAAACAAATCCTTGCTTTTTTCATTCATACTTAGAGAAGTTCTGAGTTAGCACAGATTTCTTACGGTTGATTATCATGAAAGCTCTGCCTTTGTCTCTGCTGCATTATCCAGCTTCTAGAGAACTCTTCCCTAGCCACATGTTTCTGTCCTGCTGCATTTAGTAGATTTGGAGTCCAAGACTGAAGACAAATATATTGCAATACAATGAGGAGACTATTTAGTATTCTGAGTAGATTCCTATCATACTTTTGAGCAGTAATATTCACTCAATTTAATATGAAAGTCCTGAAAAACAATAATTGCATTGCTTGTAATTAATATTTTGTTGTAGGCAGAGGAGAAACATTCCTTATGTTCCCACTTATTCCTGTTCATGTGTCTTTGAGTGTGCCTAGCTTCCTGAAAAGCCTAGGAAGAAGTTAATTATCAGAGATGATTTTATTTCATAATGAATCAGGGCTAAGATACTGGAAGAGATCTTGTTTGTCAAGCAAACTAATGCTTAATAAGGCAATCTCAGTTTTTTTTTTTTTATATCAAAGCATTTGGCATGGTATCTGTCTACAGCACAAATGTATCACAGCTGACATAAATGATCAGAATCATGAATGGTCTGGAACAGGATGGTATTTACAGATGTGGAAAGCGAACAATCTTGTGAAAAATATAGTGCAAAAAATGAAAGTTTCAGAGGAAAATCTCTTCCACTATGCTGTGTCCTGCCTAACCAAAATACCTGTGTAGCCAAGCATTTTGCAAGGGAGAGCTGGTAGTGACATCTACAGTTAAAACTGCCTAGCACTTTCAGTTCTTTTGCCAAAATTTTAACTGCCCTGACTAAAATATTCCAAGTTTGCTGTCTACCTCAGGCTGCAACAAAATGGTTCAGCAAGACTCAAGAAAGACTTATGGGGGGTGGGGAAGGAGAAGGTATTTTAACCACAATTATTTGACGTCAATTGGTTTTTTTTTTTAGAGAAGACGAAAATCAACATATATTTTCTTCAATTTGCAATTGGCTTCTTGAATCACTACAGGATTGCCTTTTGCATTAAAGACACACAGACTTGGCTGCAATGTAAGACTTGGAAAAACCATTGACGTAAGTAGATGCTTTGCTATTTATCAGAGATTTGCCCATCAATATCAACCACAGTACCATTAGTGGCAGATGATAACACACTGGATAGAGCCCTTTGGCAGAAGAAGTAACAAAGTCCTTCCAGGGATTTCCAGCATGCAGAGCAAAAGCACTGTAGCTACTGTGCACAGCACTGAGCCCAGGGTAATAAGCTGTATCATGAGGAATATTAGTTTGAGCCATCAACCTAATGCAGTTTCCAGTAGGCTCTTAACAAAGGCAGAGTAGTCGTCTCCAAGTACTACCTGTGACATGGGAAGCAGTTTTTCTGTAATGTGCAGGATGACAGCAGATGAGGGTTGAAAAAGATAACTAATGTCCTCTGAAGCTTGGACATGCTAAAGACTGTGCTTGAGGAAAAATGCCTTGCATTGCCAGTTCTGAGCTGTCTGTATAACTGTGCTTTGTTAAGCAGACAAAGTGTTTCTTAGTATTTCGTGTCAACATATTTCTACTAGAAATATCCAGGCTTAGAAATAAGGAAGTTAATGATCAGATCAATAGGTGGTATAAATTGATAGGAAAGACAACACATGATAGATCAACACTGGCTATGCAGATCTTGTCTAACTGTGAGCTAATAGAGCAGAACTGCAGCTTCCATGTTCTCACTGAATTTTTGAACTTTAAATACCTACCATATTTCTACATCTACCAAATGCTTTCAATCACTGAGTATGGTGATATCCAATGGAAATTTTGCCTTAGGACAACCTGAAAAAAACCCACAGCAACAAAAACCAAACTCATTTGTGTGGATATTCTGACACATAGTAGGTTTGTTGTTCTAAAGTGTCCTGCACTCTTATGTTAGGTAAGAAATAAAAGTGGAAGATTCAAGTGACTTTACAAACCTATCAAGTAATGTATTTGGAAAAGTAATTTTCAGATTAAGCTAGTTTCTCTGAGGAAAGCTGTAATTTTTAGCCAGCACAATCCTGTGGTGTGGCTTGCTACCTCTAATGGAGGCAGCCATATTAAATTCTGTCTGTTTCAGCTAATCACTTCAGAGGTTAGATCTTTTTCTACTATATTTCCTGCACCATTTTGTTTTCAACTGACATGAATCATTAGCACTGCTCACCTTTTCCTAAACTTTCTAAGTTGCCAATGTGTAATCTTCAGCACTCACAGACTTTTACATGTACTGTTTTAACGACAGAGCTGAAAAACATTGTCCTGCATTGAGAAGTCCTCTTAAGTGAGGAAAAAAACTAATATTTTGCAAAGAAGAAAAAGAAATGGAACATCTGTATCTTGTCTACAGCAAGGCAACAAGTCAACTTAAGAATAAGCTGTAGAATTTGAAGTTCCCAGATTCATTCCTAACTCATTCCAAACTGGTTAAGTCACACTTTTTTTCCCCCCAATTCATTGGAAGTGCTGCTGAAGTCAGAAGGAAATCAGTGGAGAAACAAGGATGAAAGTGTCATCATCAGTTGCAGCCTGTTTAGAAGTCTAGTTTGTAAACAAAGTTGTAGCACAACAAAACTTGTAATGCTGGAATTGATCTAGATCTGTGAGCCTGACGCTACCACTTAAGGCTCCATGGGAGACTCTCTGACCCTCTGTCTGGCCTTATTTCCTACAACTTTAAGGATGTAAAGTCTACTTGCTGTTAAAACTGACATTGTCAGTACCTGCAGGATTCTTGCAGAGCCACAGCCCTGATAACTTCCTTTGACTGCCTTTCTTTCAATGAATGAGAGACACCAGGTCATGTAGGGGACTTCAGAAAGTGTGCATGAGAACAAAGTAAGGCCTTTTGTAAAGAAACCGTACTTTCATTAATTCTGAGGTAATACTCCTTGTCTGCATTTCACGTGGTTGCTTAAACATTTCAAGTCTCTATATTTTGCTATTTTTTTTAATGTGCGTGTGGTTTTAAAAAGATAATGGGCCTGAATTTAATCCTGGAATAAAATTCCCTTTCATAGATCAACCATGGCATGCTGTCATGCAGAAGCCATTCTGGTGGGTGAAGGCGAAAATAAATCATGAGAAACGGCAGATATCATTATGAACCAGAATAGTATCTACACTTAGAGCTGTTGCATGCTCTAGAGGCCTGAACTCAAACCACACAAGTATTTCTAGTGAGAGTCAGATAGTGTTTGCTAGCGAGTAAGCCATTACTCATCATTGGAATTAAAATAATTGTCATTATTATTTTTATTTTTTATAACAGTTAACTTACCCCAAAACCAACCAACCAAAAAAACAGGCCCCTCAACCCCAACTATGAAAAAGACATGAAGTGTATGTACACCTTCATATGTATACACGCAAATCATCAAGAGGGGTGACCTCAAGAGATTGAGTCCAATCCTGTTGCTAAAGCATGTACCCTAGAATAGGTTGCACAGGTAGGCATCCAGATGAATCTTGAATATCTCCGTAGGAGACTCCACAGCCTCTCTTGGCAACCTGTTCCAGCGCTCTGTCATGTATCCACTTCATTTATTTAGAGACAAGGACTTCTGGAATGACAAGCAAACCTTTTTTCCCTAGCCCCGTGCCCATCTCACATTAAATCTGATGTCCTCCAACTTCACTGGCTGTAACTACTGCTCTGGCATTCATCCAGCTCATGTGCTTCTTATTCCTGTTCCTCTGGTGTTTTCTTTAGGCTCTTCCTTTGGCATGATACACCTTGCCTAAGCCTTATCTGTAGGCTCACTCCCCTTCATATATTTCTGAAGACCTACTTTTACCACCATGCTTGTGAGGAATTTCTAATTGAGTAGACACAAGCAAATAAAAATGTCCACTTAGAATAGCACTTACCTCAGTGATAAGAAGCCCTCAGTGGGAAGGAGTGCTGTGCTGGTAGGCAGTCCCAGAAATCGTGTCATTGTTGCTCTTGTTCTCTTCACCTTCTTTCCATGACAGCTCCAGGAGCACCACGTCAGCTCTTAGAGGCAGAACAATTTCTATCATATGCCGGTACAGCATTTAGCACCAGTAGACTTTGTACTAGAACTTCACAGTTTGTGGTATAGAATGATATGAACTTTGTCAATTGCCTGTGGAAGCGCTGGCTGCTGTGCTACCAGGCTGAGTAGTTCATGGCAACGCCCATAGTTCAACGCCCTTCTGACAGTCTATCAAAATTAGTTTAGGTTTTTCTATGCTTGATTTCTCAGCTCTTTCTCCATGGCTTCCTCAGTTTACCCCAGATCATGTCTCCAAGCAGGGCCAGCTATCCTTCCTTAGTCCTAAGTGCTATCAGAGGTTTGATGTCACTGGCACTTTGGGCAGTCCAGTCAAGGCCCCGGGAGGCCAACTTTAGCAGTTTGCTAATGACGAAGTTCGAGAGGGTGGCTGCAGATGAGGAACCTGCTCTGGCTGTAAATTCTGCACTTTGTTTGTCTTTGTGGGCGTTTATGTTTTTCCTAGGCACAGAGGGAAAGACTTGTCACAAAAAGCCAAAGGAGGGAGACAAAACTGCCACTGGGCACGCAAGGACAGCAAACAGAATCACAGGGAGCAGGGTGTTACACCGCCAACAATGTGGCGGTGGTCTGCAGTCAGGTTGGGTGGTATCTGCAGAGGGGCTCCCGCACTACTGACTGTGGGTACACCCAGAGGGACCCAATGCAGGCCAAGCAAGCCGAGCTGCTGCTTGCTTCAAATAAGCCTCAAGTGATCCCACTGCAATTTGGAGACAAAAATCCGAAGAAGAATCATCATCATAGAAGAAGGCAGCCGACCTCACAGCGTGAGGTAAGGCACGGCCAGATCTTAGGATTACCACAGAAGACTTCAGGAAGCGCTTTTCGCTCTCGACCCTTTCTGTGATGATCGTCTGTGGACTGAGATGGTCGGCTCCTGCAGCGCGGGTAACGCTGTCTGCAAGCCTCCTTCCCCTCAGTCTGAGAGAACCGGGGTTCCTCCAGGTCCCGTCTGCCCCCCCCTTCCCTCTTCAATCTTTATTCTCCCCGGCGGTGCATTCCTGTCAAGCTCGGAAGGCCTGGCCGCAGCAGGGAACGCGGGAGGGGGGGTTTCTTTCACGCCCATTCAACCGCCCTTTAAAAACATGTAGTAAACACCGTCACGCCGGCACGGGCATCCTCGTCGAAACACCGCCCACGCAGACAGTCTGTGAGGTGTATGCGTGTGTATACATACACATGCCAGCGTATTCCATAGGAATAGAGCACAGCCGTGCGTGGGGGCGGCGCGGGCGGAGCTCCGCGCCCGCGGCCCCGCCGCCCACTTGCCATGCGCTGCCCGCGGCCCTGCGCGGCGGCGGGCGGAGGAGGAGGAGGCGGCGGTGGCCGCGGCCGAGGGTGGGGATCGCGGCCCGGCTCGGCCCCGTTCTCCCAGGCGGCGGCGGGGGTTCCCTGTTTCCCTCCCGCTCTTCGCGCTGCGGGGGCCGAGCCGGGCGCGGCGGCGGGGGAGGAGGGGAGGAAGAGGGAAGAGAGGAGGAGCCGCCGCCGCTGCGAAGCGGGCGGGCTGCACACACACAGGCACAGTGTGCGGAGGAGGAGAAGAAGGAGGGAGGAGGAGGAGGAGGTCGTCGCCTCGGCGCGGCCCCGGCCACCC
>PPHD01025971.1:0-11598 GCA_002909625.1 Bambusicola thoracicus
AAATTCAAAAATTCATAAACATAAATATGCAATCCAAAAAGCCTTAAACAAGCATCTTTAGTTAAAGAACCACTACAAAGCTCAAGTTTCATCCTTTTAAGAAAGTGAACTTAGTACTCTGAGATCTAAACTGCTTATTTTAAGGGATTAAAAATGATTGTTTTCTGTATTTTCTAAAATACTCAGAGTTATCCTGAGGAGAGCTCTCTCACCCCCAAAAACAGCAAATGAGTGCCTGTGCAGTCGGGACACAAACTGTAGACAAATGTGCGTACTTACAACATGAAAATTAGATGTTATAAGATAGCTCTCAACTACAACATTTGAATAGCCACAAATATAAGGAACGGTGAGTCTATCTGTCATCTTATGTTATAGGGATGTTTTCGTTAAGCAGTACTTTTCAGCACAGAAATACTAGCCTGCTAATGAAAAGCACACTGTACCGTAATGAAAGCATGAGCTCCTCAGGGTCATCCAGTGAGCTACTTCCAGAGTTTCATATTCTGGTCGCACTGCTGAACGTCTACACCCAAGGTAACTGTCAGTGATTATATCTTTACGGCGTTTTCCTTCTTTTGATTTAGAAGAGTCTGCTGCTTGAAGAGTTGGTTAGGACACTTAAGACTCCTGAGTCAGCACTGTACGCAACCGAACAACTCACTCGGGTCGCCATGACACAAACACTCTCCTGTGACAGTAGAACACAGGAAGGTTTCAAAGCTATCTATTCTGCAGCTACAGCAAAAACAAAGTAATTAGACCACAGTATAACCTGGCAAGCTGTTCTCTAATTTTTGTGCTGGATATGCTAAATGATAAACGATCTGACTTTGTGTCTTATTAATACAGAAGCGCTGTGCTGGGTCGTGGTGCTCCTGTCCGGCCACGTATCAATCTGTCAGTCTGAAGCATTATTAACGTCAACAGTTTTGTTACAGGTTTTGGAAGGACTAAAGGTAGGGTTTTTTTTTTAAAGAACTTGAGGAGCTTTTTGCATTATGTTGATAACAAAAGCACTAAAGAAAGCATAATGTGTATACTGTGGATACTTCATTCTCCTAACAGAATTAACAGAAATTAACAAAAACTAACAGAAATTACATACGTAGCAACAGTACCTTTGTGTTGGCACTATGCCTCTAATCTTCTGAATAAAGGCATAGGAAATCAAAACAAAATTTGAGAGACTGTGTTCAGTACACTACTGGATACACAAAGGAACAGCTATTACACCATGTTTAACAAACACTACATCTCTTAAAGATGTCCGGTGATGTCTGGCTTCCTATTAGCAATGCACAGATGTGAACCTTACACATATGAACCTCACCAGATAAAACTTAAAAGACTGCATTGCCAAAGTGCAGAGAAATACAAAGAGAGAAAAAACACTGCAAGAAATACACGTGCATGAGTATGAATGCACGTGATTTTTGGAAGAGTTTCTTTTAGTAATTTACCAGGACAACAATAACACAAGCCAGAAAATGCATACTCGTATCTTGATTAATCCCAGCCAGACATTCTTTCTGTACAACTGTAGTCCAGTCATGAACCAGATTTCTCTAGGATGCTGCATGGGATGCTGCCTAAAATGAAGTCTGAAGTGTTTCAGTGCCTGTCTCTAGCTTTCCTCTGGTCTAGAAGCACCACACCACTCAAAGAATATTAATAGAGAGCAGAAGTAGAAGAAAAATACGTTATTCTGGAGTTCAGTGGTGGAATGCAGAATGTAGAAGCAGCCTGCTTGCTGGATATAGGCACAGAATAGAAGTTCTGGTGAGAAATAGGAAGAGTAAGCGAGTACAGAAGGGCCTGTTGTGTTTGATTAGTATCCACAGCAGGAATGCCAGGAGTGCCTGATGAGCATGGAAATTATGTATGAGAGATACAGAGTCGGTGAGAGTTGGTCAGAATGCAGCTGCTGACGTAATGCAAGTCAAAAGATTGTGTTTGTCTGCCTAAATGAGTTGCCAGAGCTGTGTGAAATGAGCCAGTAATTTAAGTGATGAATTGACAGAACAGTTAGGGAAGAGCTGATCATGTAGTTATCTCTCAGAAAGGTATACTTTTATAGCAGAAAAGCAAGCAAAGATTACTTGTCTGATTTGCCCTGCTGCTTTAGCAGGGAAAAATGGAGACTGCCCCTCCAAAATATCCAGTAACTTACTATTTGATGCATTCTGTGTGCAGAATATATACAAAAGAACTAAAACATGGTCCTGCCAAGCAGAACAACTGATTGAATTGAAAAACAACTACTTTTCTTCCCAAAATGTTTTAAAAATTGTTGCAGGTATAACTCCTTTTTCTGCTTTGCCAGAAATATTAAAATGTGTTCAAAATCTTACATAAAGGTTTTTTTTTTATGTGTAGAATGGAAATACCTATTGGGTTGAACTTCTCATGTAGTCCAGGATGGTATCCTTCATGAGAAATATGGAATGTTTCTCAGTTTTGTACTTTTGGATGCGTACGAAAGGAGACATTTAAAATCATCTAGAACTACAGAGTGTGATTCGGTTTCCTAACCATAGGTACATTCTAAATTTGAAACTAAGTTTGAACTGTCTCGACTGGATTCTAACAGAGGTCTGAGGCAGGTCATCTGTCATATCCAACAGTGAACATCTCAGGTAAACCACAGAACCTCAAATGAAACTGGATAACTATTTAGGCAATGGAATCAGCACACAGACATGTGTTGGTCCACTAGGCAGAATTTTTCACTCTATTCAGTAAGATCAATGGAGCAGTTATTCAGCTGACCAACCACTACTGTTTATTTATTTCAGCATTAGCTATATCACTCACCTGGCTCCATTGATCACATTGTCTGTATGTCCATTCCTAGTAAGAGCTGCAGCTGTAGATGTCTACAGGAAGACCTCTGTATCTGGGAGTCACTCATTGTCGAGCCTACTTTCCTGTTTGGTGATTGCCCTGATCCAAGTGCAGGACCTTGTACTTGACCTTGCACTTCCTGACCTTGTATGGGCCCACCTCTCAAGCTTGTCAAGGTCCCTCTAAATGGCATCCCTTCCTTCCAGCATGTCAAGTTGACCATTCCTGCTAGATGTAAAGGACACTTTACCATTTACCGTTTGACCATCTGAACTGAAGCACCCTTCTAGCCACACACATGCACAAAAACTGTCTCAGAGGCACAAGAGTCATGTGAAGGGCACAGCAGAAACAGTCAGTTCATTCTGAAAAATGCTACTTTGAGCAATATGGGAAAGACCCACTGTACAGTATGACCCATGGGCTATGTTGACCTGGGCAACTGCATGTCCAGAAAGATGGCATTGGGTTCACCCAGAGTTGCAAGAGCTGATTGAGGTTCAGCACATTTCAGTTTGGCACATTCTGTATAAATTTTTCTAAATCTTTTCAGCCATTTTTTTTTTATTTTTGTCATTGTTCTGTGACCCTACTGTTCTTCCACTGTTTGGCTATATGCTGGGGATGACATCACTTCTCTAATGCATGGAGAGCAGTTACACATATGATTGTGAGCTACGCCAATAGTGCTGTCAGAAAAATCATGACAGGAAACCACACTTCATTTTTTGTAGATATTAAAAAAACAAGATTTATAAAAAAGCTACTAAAGAGAACAGCAAAATAACATGGAGGCATCCCATTGTGAAATACTGAACAAATGTAAAGGAAACAAGGGAAGCAAGCATAGCGAACTGCTTCCTTCTTATGAAGTAAGAGGGTAGGTGGAACAGAATTATCTTTCATGCGAAAATGTTTTAAAGAACCTAAGAATCTTCTTAGATACTGCTCTGTATTTAAAGTCATACAAGTATTTCCTATTACTGAATAAGTTCTTCCCATCACTGAACTGACAAGGATCCTAATCAAACTAGAAAGTATGTTTTAAAAAATCTCTAAGGAAAAAAAACTGTAATTTAAGAGTAAAACAAAAGGCCAATTAGGTGTTATCAATACTTCAATAATGAACGAGAAGAAAAAAAAGAAAATAATGAAGGGCAATAAACACTTGCCAAAAACTACAGAAACCAATAAATCGCTCTCTCTTGCTAATTCCTCCTTAAATATCCACTGCACAGAACTTCAGAACTGAAAAATTAAAATAAACAGGGTCACGCTGACCCTAAGGCAAGCAACAGACTTAATTACTGCACCAGACAACGATGAATCATGCCTAAGCAAACCTCCCATTCCTTTTCAATAGAATGCATTATTAATCTGACACATTGTTTTATGACAGGTAAAACCTGTGCCAGAAAAAGCCTTACTTTTCTCAGCGCACAAGGGGGACGTTTCAGAATGTCCCAACTGTTTCCTCACCACTCTTACCAGTAAAAGAAACCGCTGCTGCTTTCGTATCTCACATTTCATTGTTATTCGTGCACCTCACAGAAGTGCTATTTGTTCAGTCATGCTGTACCTGTGTAAAAATCTTAAAAGAATGTTCAAAGACTATTTCTTAAAAACCTAAAGATACAGCCTGACTGGTGCTTTTGTAGCTATTAACAGCTCTAACTGTTCAAAACACTTCCTTCAGAGTGTTCCTTCATCCCTTGTAATTGTCATCCTGGGGAAAAAAAAAACAACAAAACCTTAGAAACTCCTGGCTGAGTAACATCCATTTGAGTGTTCAGAAAAACACCTCTGAAGAACTCTCAACTTTCTTCACTGTCCTTGTGAAAGACTTCATATACCAGACCATGTGATGCAGGACTCAGGATGGTACATTGGGTCAGGAGACAAGATGTGGCACATCTCACAGCTGAGGAACAGGCACATTACATTCTGTTGCCAATACAAAGTAAAACTAAATGAAATCTTCTGTTCAGTATGTGATCCAATACACTTGTGTTTATTGTTTAACTTCAACGATAGTGATGTTGGTATTCCACTGCAAACTATTACAGTTACTTCACAATTTCCACTACCATTTTCATAGAAGCATAGAACCTCCAGGGTTGGAAAAGACCTCCAAAATCATCTAGTTCAATCACGTACCTACCATCAATATTTCCTCACTAAACCATGTCCCTTAGTACCACATGTAAATGTTTCTTGAACACCTCCAGGGATGGTGACTCCACCACCTCTCTGGGCAGCCCATTCCAGTGCCTGACCACTCTCTGGGAGAAGAAATGTTTTCTAATACCCAACCCGAACCTCCCATGGTGCAACTTAAGGCCATTCCCTCTCATCCTATCGCTATTTACACGGTAGAAGAGGCCAACCCCCACCTAGCCACAACCTTTCGGGCAGTTGTAGAAAGACATAAGGTCTCCCCTGAGCCTCCATTTCTCCCAACTGAACAATTCCAATTCCCTCAGCTTCTTCTCCTCATAAGATCTGTGCTCCAGACACCTCACCAGCTCCATGTTTTGTACCTACTTTCAATCTACCACTTATATATTCCCCCCATCCTTACATACACTTGGACAGATATCAGGTCTATGTGTATCAATGGATGGTTTCATTTCATAGTCAATAAATTAGAAAGGAATATATGCCACTGCTTCCAATTAAAACAAATATACAGTACACAATTTTCTATTTGATCCACTTATTTTAATTACCAGGAATCATTAGAATTTTGATCTCTCTAGCTTACCTTGGTTTTAGATATATTTTCCTTAACTCTCTCATCTGGTAACTTCTACTCAAAAATGACACAAAAGAGCTTAGTGTTGCATTTTAGATGCATCAACTGATAATATTCCAAATAGTAAAATTCTCAGACTTACTTAAATAAAAATCGTGCTATCTTAGTTTTGAGAAGTACTACAATCTCCATTTTTTCTTTCTTCTTTTAAATCACAGCTTCTATATCATAATTCTTTAACACCTCCATGTTTATAGGGAGCATATAAACAGGAAGGGGAGCGGCTGTTTATAAGGGTGGATAGTAATAGGAGAAGGGGGAATGGTTTTAAACTGGGACAGGAGAGGTTTAGGTTGGATATTAGGAAGTAGTTTTCCACACAAAGGGTGGTGATACACTGGAACAGGTTGCCCAAGGAGGTTGTGGATGCCCCATCCCTGGAGGCATTCAAGGCCAGGCTGGATGTGGCTCTGGGCAGCCCGGTCTGGTAGCTGGTGACCCTGCACATAGCAGGGGGGTTGAAACTCTATGATCATTGTGGTCCTTTTCAACCCAGGCCATTCTATGATTCTATGTTTACTAACTCCCTAGTAGAACTACGGGGTATGCCTTTTCTCCATTTTACTGATGGGAAGTTACAGCCTGAAGTGATCTTGGCATACTTCCCATAATCACCTGAGTCCCTAGTTACAACTGGAAAACCCACAGCAGGTAAATTCATCAAAATGCTTTTAAAAGACTTAGTTCAAATATTTCAAAGTCACATGGGAACTGTAACAGAGCTTAGATCAGAATACACTTTTCCTACAAACTACTACAGCGCAGTTTTTCCTACATTAGCTTTTTCTGCTGGATCATCATTTGTTCTTGCACTTATTAAATATTTAGCTATTTACTTTAAATTCCTGGTAGATGGACCTTGGAAGGCAGGGAGATGATCTTTAAATTTTCCACAGTACCACATCCTCAGAATTTGTCAAAAAAAAACCAACCCAGAACAGTTCTGGAGTCAAACTCACCAGGATGATAATGAATTTGACAGATGTGACAGATGTGTGATTTCTGACATTTTGTTGAAAGTGATGTTAAAATCCTTACTTTTTTTTTTTTTTTTAACCTCATAATACAGAAACAGGCTGTAGCTGAAGAGATCATTAATATGACATTTGTGCCTATTTGACATTTTGTGTTGTTCAGGTTGGAAAGGAAATCATTATAGCACATTATACAACACAAGCATCAAAAATACTAGTAGGAGAGGAGAAAAATAAATCTATAACAAATGCAATACAAATTACAAATAGCAATTATTTTTTACCATAAAAATCTTCAAACAGCCTAATGGCAGTTATATACCTCATAATGACAACCACACATCTTCTGTCAAGTATGAATGCACACTGCAAAATCTTAATGAATATGGTATTTAAATTTGTAACCATAATCATCCAAGAAAACTGCTATTAAGAATGATATATCTGCACCAGAAACTATATTCTCAATATACTCCTGTAGTGAAAAATTACCTAGAATGTCAATTTCTTCATTGAGAAAAGCAACCTCTGTAGTGCTCATTATTGAGTAATAACTCAATAATAAGTGACCTTATTAGTAAACTGTAACAATTTTTTTTTTCTTTCATTAGCAAACAAACAATGAGAACAAAACCAAATCAGATTTTAAGAGTTAAGAGGAAAGGAGCTGAATGCAAGACAGAAAATGGTACTGTACTACTGGATAAACCTATAATCTTCTTATATCTTCATATATCAGAGTGCACTGTGTGCACCTTAGGCCCATTTTGTCAAAAAGGACATAGTAGAACTTGAAAAGACTCGGTGAAATACAAGAAGGGACCCCAGAAGAATTATCAGGCTAGCAATGGACTGGGATACTTCAGAATATAAAAACTGACTGAAAGGCATCTGCTAGAAGTCTAACAAAATCATGACTGGCACATCAACAGCGCACAAGGAGTGATTGCTTACTCTGTCTCCCACTACAAAAATTAAGATGCTCTCTCATTTATATATTTTTAGTACTATTATTTCAGTTAGTTGGTAGTTCTTGTCATTTTTTAAATAACCCAGGCAGTGCTCCCATATTTTAATCTAACTCACTGTACTTCACTCCTGTAGAAGAAAACAGACTCTCATGATCAAGATAGTAAAAAAAGAACAGAGTTCATGTGATTGAGAAAAGAATGGAGTAGCACTCTTAACAGACAGCATGAACAGTACAAAATGGTATTTCTAAAACATCACAACTGGACATATTGTACTGATCAACATGTTAGGAACAAGCTGTTACGATAACAGCAAAATTCTTGTCTTTAAGGGCTTACTCTTCATATCTCTAAGCATCCATTTATCCTGTAATTCGTGTAAGAGCAAAATTTTTATTTTAAGGGCTGACTCTCATATTTGCCAGGATCCATTTTCCTTTAATTATACACCAGAGATATTTTACACACACACATTACTTGTCCAATAGCAGTAAAAACAAACAAACAAAAAAAAAACAAACCAACCAAACTTCTTATAAAGACTTCATCCTAGGCATTCGATAAAAGCTCTATCAGAAAAATACAGCATAATTTACCTACCCTCCACAGGGCACCTACCTCCCATGTCTCTGTCAATGTACATCTGACATGGGAGGCTTAAGAGTATCCTAATTTGTTATAACTTATCTTAATATATAAATGTTACATAAACACTACTACATCACTTTCAGGAAACAGCACCACAGTAAAGCTTAACTTTTGAAGAATAAGATTACCTTTCTTCCTTGCCTTTTGTGTCAAAAGCTGTGAAGAAGGAAGGAATAACTAGTATACACAATTACAAACCTATCCCTATTAGAATTCTGCTGTTCACTTAAAACTTGGCACCTTAGCACACAGAAATACTGGAACTGTATCATATATAAGGTCCCCCAACCTCACCACCCAGCTTCCCACAGTGGTTTCAGGAAGGAGCACAAGAAAGGAAGGCTGTTTTGGCAGTCACCTGATCTGAATTGCAGTTTATAGCCTCATCCTGATGGTTAGCTGGTATACACAGATGCTTCTTCTATTAAGTTGTCCAATTTCTTTAAGAAACTCTTCAAGCTTTTGACTTCTTTCTTGACATAAATTATCAGCAAGTTTCACAATGTTTTCACATTATCAAAGTCTTTCCTTTCTGACTCTGACTGCTAACTTCTATCAGTTTTCCCAGGTCCATACATTACAGACACAGAAATAGTATATTATCTTTTCTTAATCCTCTTATCCATTCAATCAACACTCTATATACTACATGAATAGCACTCCCTTAAGCCCTCCCTTAAGATGCATATTCTTTATCAAATTAGAGTTTCATAAAGCTTTTTCTTCTTGAATAGTTCTTTTTTAGTTTATAAGCAATTTTGAATCTTCCCTTGTTTTGAATAAATTCTGCTTATCACCTCTTCAAGTGTTTCGACAACTGTACCCCCATATGCCAATAAGAAGCTCTTTTAAAGCAATAGCCATATGCCAGTAATGGATAAAAGCAAACCAGGTGGCAAGGTCCTACCTGTATCTACATACACATCAGCAAATATAGACCAATATGTGCTAGGGCTGAGGCTCAGTTATCAGTGCATATCATGATGTTTCTAACACTTGTTTTTAAAGCAGTTTTCTCTACCAGTTGACATTAATTGCTCTGGTCTCATGATCTCCTAAGAACTTTGCACAAAATGCAAAGACAAAATACTTCCCTCATGCAGTAACGTAGCTCTAGCTGTTAGTCACCTGCTCACAATCTGTCACACAAAACAGTCCTTAGTGGTAGACTCTATGGAGATGAGTTTATTGGAAGACCCATACAGATGAAGTCCATCACTAATGCTACTTGACAAGGCAGGTATTCCCACTCAAGCACAGTTAACCAGTTTCACAGCCCATCTGCTTACTAGCCACAGTCAAACAGGGGATATGGCTCCTCTGCAGTATCTGTACTGCAAAACAAAACTGCATTTCTTGCATGCAGATAGTGTCGTTTGGCTCTGAGGATGTAATCACTGTGTGTGGTTTGAGTTAAGGTTTTTAATTAATGCTAGTTACATTTTGAAACTGTTGCAGACCCAGAGGCACTATCCTGGTCACATAGAGGCTGTGCATATACCCATAAAACGATGAGAAGAAACATTTTGTTTACCATTAAACTACAGAGACTAAATAAACACATGAGCTAGTTGAGTACCTGCCCTCTTTACACTGCTAAGTTTTCTACACTCACTACTGAGTTTCTCCATATATATTGTCTAAACTGCGATTTAAGTGTTGTTCGTGGTTATGCACAGCACCATGGAGCATGATGTGCTACACAGACAAATTTCTTCAACAGCAAATTTCTTACAGCTATTTCCATTCTCCTCACAAACAGGTCACATGTTCACGGAATCACAGAAGCATAGAATCATCAAATGGTATGATTGGAAGGGATTTAAAGGAAAATTCATT
The DNA here is from genome assembly GCA_002909625.1 of Bambusicola thoracicus. Taxonomy (NCBI): domain Eukaryota; kingdom Metazoa; phylum Chordata; class Aves; order Galliformes; family Phasianidae; genus Bambusicola; species Bambusicola thoracicus. Next base: position 10,095 of record PPHD01025971.1, read on the forward strand.
TCTAACCCCACTGCTGTGGGCAGGGCTGCCAACCTCTAAATCAGGCACCAGACCAAGCCGTCCAGGGTCTCATCCATCCCAGCCTTAAACGCCTCCCACCCCACTGCAAGTGGGATGGAGCATCCACGGCTTTTCTGGGTAGCCTGTTTCAGCACCTTACCACCTTCTCAGTGAAAAATTTCTAATCTAAATCTCTCCTCCTTTAGTTTAAAACCATTCCCCTTGTTCTTTCCATATATCAATATTCTTTGTATAATCTTATTAATTTGCATATTTTTAACCGCTTTTACTTCACTTCTTATGTTGTCTCATCGTTAATGCTGTATCATTGAGGACAAAGCGTGCAATGCTATCTGCCATTTATTTGAAACACTTTCACAATCAAGTCAAGGTAAAACCACAGGCTTCAGAGAGGCGTTGTCCTGCTCCCTGAACCCAAGTGTCTCACAAAGCCTCCTCATAAGGCCACTCTGTCTTAAACCTGGCATTAGGAAAGAGATGTCACTGCATTACAGAGTGAGGTTCAACTCTCCTACCAACAAGTGGGGAAAACAAAATGCAAAAGCAAACTTAATTTTAATAAAAACTTCCAGTCTAAGGAAAGACTTATAAGCAGATGGTTATGACAGAAAAAAAATCTGTTTTTTATATATTCAATTATATTTTTTAAAGTAGATTTTTAAATGGTGGTATGGGAGGACCACTAACGAATTTACATCACATCAAGTTCTCAGTGAGTGTCCAGTACAGGTAAATAAAGAGGCAACTCTGTAAACATCAGAGACAGCCTGGGAATCTTTATGAGAGAAATTGCATTTTTCTCTTGCTTCCTTGATTTCTATATTATTATTTACAAATTATACATTCATGACATAACCGAATATCACTTTATGCTAGCAAACTCATTAGCTAAGCCTGTTAGCTAAGCCACTATTGAAATAAACTACTTGCAGACATGAATCACTTTTAGTAGGAATTTAAATTAATGTGCTTAGCCACAGATTCACAACTGAACTAAAGAATCGGATTTCACTTCAGAAAATTATCTCATTTCATATAGATTTTGTCCTTCTCCATTCATTTGATCTATTCTCTTCAATAAAGTTATGGATGGAGATATTTGCAATTAGTTAAGACTCGGAGTATATTATGATACAGTTAGCAAGATGTGGGCAGCAATGAATCTTTTTTTTTTTTTTTTAATTAAATCTTGGCTTTATTAAATATTCCTAGAAAGTGATCTACAAACCAAATTTATAAAATTCCACTGCACTAGCTCTCAGACCTGCAATGACTCAACTTTTTACCTTGTTCTACTAAATTCAAGAATGACAGTGGGATTACATAGTGATATAGGTACTGCCATTTGTTGTGAATTGACAAAAAAGCCAGGAACCAGAAGTACCGGTCCATTTCTAGTCTGACTTCCTCTCTATTATCACCCACCTTAGTCTAATGAGCTCCCACTTGGCTGGGGCCCCAGATTATTGCCCTGGCTGCTCAC
>PPHD01025972.1:0-11598 GCA_002909625.1 Bambusicola thoracicus
GAGGGGCTTCTGGGAGTGCATGTCTTCCCTCTCACAGCTGAGAGCCCCTGAAGCACAGAAGTGGAGATTTATTGAGACACTGGGTAACTTGATTTCAATTTTCTTCCCTTCTCCCCACTCCAAAGTAATTCTTAGCTATTCCAGTGAGTTTTCAGAGAGGCTTGGGAGACTTTCTCACTCCGGCACAGGAGCCTGTGCACTCTTCAAATAGATGGGGTTCAAGGTCTCCAGACAGAGGGCAGTTGCAGAATAGGCAGCTACCGACACTGACACATTGAAGAAAATCCTTTTTGACAATATAACCTTTTTCTCCTTTCCTGCAGGTGCTGTTGCCACCATATGATGATCCTGCAAACGGAGCTGCTAAAGATCCACCACCACCTTATGTGTCAGCATAAGTGAGAGGGAGCTGTATACCTAGGGAGGATAGCTTTACTTTTCAGATATTGGAGCAATAGTTTGATCATTTCACTTTCATGTTTCAACATCTATGGGTTATACATTGCTGTTCTGCTGACGTATTGAAACCTAAATTGTATGATTAAAATTCTGTAGATAGTTTTAATAATTTGCTACAACTACAGTTGTGTGCTGAACTAGTTTCAGAGCCATTCTGGGTAGCGATAAGGTTACAGTAGTCACTGAATAGCTTTGACCACCGTGTCTGACATGCAGTCATAGGGAATGTAGGACTTTGCATTATCAAACGGGTCAAACAGGTTCAGAGAGTAATTAATTTCCTTTTTTTTTTTTTCCTTAATTTATAAAAATTCCAAAGTATTTTTTTTTTCTCAGATGCCCAATTTGACCTTCAGAATACAGATCAAGTCCAAAAAGTGACAGCTTCATTCCTGTTCTGCAAAAAATTATTATGCTACAAAAGATGATGATTGCAAGAAGGAGTTTTACGTACTATTCTCACCTGGCTAGCAGGAAGCCAATCTAGAAGGGAAAAGTAAGAATAAGAAATCAGAGTACACATAGCACTCTGTGATGTCTAACAAGTCAGAACCTGTGGTCCAGCAGGACTCACCTTGTTCCAGCCTGCAACTATGCTAACGTTCAGAACAAAAGTTCTTACTAACTGGTGATTTTCTCTTCCTGCCTGTACCACCTTTTCCTCTCTAGAAACTTCTCTCATAGCATTTTGAGGCCACAAGATCCCTGTTTTTAAAGCCCCATGGTTTGGTGACAAAGCTGCATCTTTCACACTCAATATGCAAATGTTTTCCCATTGGAATGTGCCTGTAAATATCGCAGTGTTCTATTGAGCGTGAAGTAAATTATGCAGATTCTAAGATATGTGCTCCCAACCGATGGGAAACTTATGCATGTAACTTCCTTGAGCATTAGCAGGTATTTTTAGCGTATTTCTCATGTACACCAACGTGGGGATTTTAGATTCCTTTTATAACTGAACTGGTAATGCTGAGAATCGTTCTCACGGGACTCATCCATCCATGAATGCTTGTGTGAGGTATTTTTTTGTTCCCCAGAGAAGTGCCTCCTGCACATACAACCTTTTTTGTTGTTGATGACGGTTCTACTTTTAATTGAAAAGCATCAGGGCAAGGAAATAGAATGTGTGTCTCTACCTCTCACCACTCCTCCCTGTGGTGCCTCCTGTCCTTCTAAGGTGATCGAACAGGCTGATGCCGCTGTGTGCAGGGAAAGGGCAGTGCAGAGGTGGACCACAGTTTGGAGGGGCACCAGAAGGACCCAAGGTGCTATCTCCCTCCGACTGGGCTAGCATGGAAGCCCACACCCTTTCCAAGGAGGACACCCGTTCTCACCCTCAGTGCATTGACTCCATTCTGCAGCCCAAAGGAGAGTGGAGCTTTCCCTGCCTTTTTCTGGAAAAGAGCTTTCCAGGGGAACACAGGACCAACAGCTTCTTTTCACAGAGGTTCTCGCTGTGACCTGTCCTTGCATAGGCCATGGAAGGAAGGAAGAATCAGATTCTTCTACCACACCTCTGGGAAAATGCAGGTTCCAATCTGCCTTTTGGCATTTTATATTGTGGTTCACTCACTCTGGGATCAAAATAAAGAATGTTTTTGACCAAACACATCCTGAAGTCCATCCATCGATCTCTGTCACAGCCCTATTGCTTCCATCAGAATAACTCCATTTATAATTTTCTCATTGCAGTTATCTTTGGGAATTTCTCTGAATTTGAGGGTTGGGATGGCTGGTTGGGCTTCTGAGCTTCATTTTCTTTCATTCTTGACAGATTTGTGAAGGATTTTAAATAGCCATCTGTTTGAGAAAAGCTGGTTGTAAATACATCACATCTGTGTATACAAACTTCTCTACAATAAAGGGGCATTTCCTCAAGAGCGTGGAATTCATTTTTGCTGAACTTCCAAGAACAAACCTACACAAATTCCTCTCCAATCAATCTGACACGGCAGGATTTGCTCTGTAAATGAACTAAACCACCACCTTTCCCTCTGTACTACATAAGCAGAGAAAAGAATAGGAAGTTTATCAGGTAATTTATTGTACAATTAAAACAAGAGATAATCGAAGCTTTTGGTTTGTTGTCCAGAAGTGCAGGCAGTTTCCCAAGTCTGATGAAGTGTGTGGTACAGAACAGAGCTAAACTGAGCTATACTAAAAGCTGTGGCTTCTTTTTCTGCACACTGTTGCGGGGATAATGTTGTGCTAATTCAGATGAAATTTCTATAGATGCTAGCTTGTCTGACTGAAAAAAACAAGACCTCTTTATTCATACCATACGCGCGTAAGTGTGACTGAATTTGTGCTCCTGTCAGTTCTCCTTATACAGTTCAGATTTCGGCCAATTTGAGTTAAAGGCGTCACAGGTTATGGTGTCAAAACCATGATCTTTCAGCACGTCGTGTAGACAGACGGCTAGGTAGGAGGGAGCAGACAATGCAGCGTAAGTTCGGCTCTGCTGATGTATCAGGGGGTATGTATGGGAGATGAGTTACCCCACTCCCAAGGAAACGCTGGATTCTTAGGGTCACAGGAAGAGATATGAACCCCAGCTGATGGTTTTTTATCCTCAGTTGCTGAAATCATTCTCCATTTCTGCATCTAAGCCTGGGGAATTCACACCATAGCTTTTCTGGCATTCATTTTTAATAGTCATCTGCGACACACAAACCTATTAAAAACCTGGCTTGTTAGGTTGCTGGGAGATTTGGGAACTGCTTGTTTCTAACAGTGCTTTTCTCACTATTCCTTGCACTTTTCCTCATCTCCTAGATATTAGGAGCACGCACTTACTCAAAGTGTCTCCTATTTTCTTATCTTAAACTCTAAGGCTTCACAAAGTTGACACATGCTAAAACATAAATACCATTTCTCTCATCTGTGCCTGGCGCTCTTATTCCTAAGGAAACCGAGTAGCTTCCCTTTCTCAAACACACATCTGTGCATCATACTGGGGAAAGTAAAGAGGAATTCATTCATAGTGGTGACCCGGAAATGTGACACTTGTAAGGACATGATATTTTCTAAGAATTAACAACCATTGTTTTAGATGTTAACCTGTCTGTATTCCTTTGGGGAAACCTTTGGTCTCTGAAAACAGTCCAGAATTGATACCTTACCGAAGGCCATATTAGGCTGATTTACAGCCAGAGAAAAGCTTGGCAAGGAAGCTGAGGGGAAAAAATGTATGCCCTTTAAACAGCCCAGAGGGAAAGTGTTGTTGTGCTGAGAGCTTCACTGCTACAAACATAGTTGGCTTATATTCTCTCTTTCTCCTATGGTCAGGGGGAAATATAAATGCTCCTGTATCCTTCTATGTAGGCTGTTATGCCAGCTCCATTGCAAATTTTCATCACTGGAATGGATAACATCTTGGTCTTACTTGTAATTTGAAGACATCTACGGATGTCTTTTTCTAAATATAAGGAAGTATTGATTAAATTCCTACCAAACTGCCCAGTTTGACAAAGGACTCCAAGCATTTATTTAGTGGCTGTGTCTCTGGGGCTAAGTTATATCCTCCCCTTATACGTCCATAGTAGGTGCAGAATTTGCAGCCAGGTACTATGAAAAACTATTTCTTGCAAGATGTTGGTTCCTGTGTCTAGGGAGATGTTCCCTTACTGTCTCAGTTCACAGCTCAGAGAAATCCAAACAGCAGCCACAGCTATCTAAAGGGAGGCTGGGCTCTGATAAACCAGGATTAGAATCCTTTCAGGGAAGGACTCTGGTATTTGTAAATGATGGCCCCACACCCATGGATTTGACCCAAAATGGTTCTGCGACGTGGCCAGTTTTTCAGCAGAATAGCTCAACAGGGTGTGGAAGGCAGATCTGTGACCTTCTGCCTGCAACCTGCCTACCTCCAGCAGAACGGGATACCAGAGCAACAGTAGTGCAGCCCCATGGCCTCCCAGCCAGCAAATAATAAGTCATTTCAAAGCAAAAAATGCTGTTATACAAAAAAAATATATCCTAAACAATGAGCTACAGCAGTAGTTTAAGTGAAGAAATAACATGATACGCAACGTATATCTTATTTTGTTTTCTGTCCGTTTACTCAAACCTTTCATTCAGGAGTGTTCTGAAAAGGTCACAAAATGTCTCTGTCCTTAGTAGCCAAAACTGGACTTAAGTATACTGGCCTGAGATGAGAACAGCAGGTCGCTTGGAAGGCTGACTGAGCAGCAAGGAGATGAGTCAGGGATGTGGCAGGGCTAGCCAGCAGAGGAGCTGCGGGGCTGCCCTAAGACAGGGAGCTGCAGCTATTCCAGAGGGCTCCGCTTGCTCTTTCAGGTCAGCATGACCAGGAGTAGCAGGGATGAGCCACACAGTTTTTTAACCCAGAATCTGGGCATCATTCCAGTACCTAAATGCATCCTGCATATAGTTCAATTTTTACATAGACTATGTCTGGGTATACAAAAAAATCTGTGTGTTTGGTGTTTTTTTTTTTAGTAAGCTTGAAAGATTTTTTGAGACTTCTTTTTCTTCATCAATAGGAACTCTGCAGAGATCATCCCCATCCAACGTGCCCCATTTCAGATTCATTCATGACAATGGGGGTAAGGATGCAACTGGAGGCAGAGGTCCAGCACTGGCAGACTTAGCACCAAGTCCACTGAGGACATTCAGTATAAGGGTGGGCTAGGTTCCCTCAAATAAAGGTGCCATCCTAATAAGACAGGCACATTCTGCCTTATGGATGGCAGATGTTTTGGGCTGCACAAACAGATGTCCTGTGTCTTACGGCTTTTCGGTTGTATTTTGTAACTTTTATAGTTATATTTTGCATATCACCCATAAGCCAGTCTAAGACTGCCAGTTAAACAACAAATTGGTGGAGCATTCTGCAGGTTGGTCCGATTTATATTGATGAGGTCATCCTTGGCAGCATGAGATGCGCTCATCTGAGGACAGCAAGGGCAATAAGAGTTCAGGAACAAAGGTGAGAGCTGGATGTCAGTTGTAAGTATTAATCTTTTGTGAGTTCATGAATTTTTCTCCTCATCAATTTGTTACAAAATTGGAATTGGCTTCATTTCCTTTACTGTATTAGAGCCAAGGATGAAATTATGTTTATCAGTTACACAGACCAGCCTAAGTTTCCTGCTATTGTGTGATCCTGCTTCTTTGCTTTTCATAAAGAAAAAGTAACTTAAGAAAGAGTTCAAAATGCTTTTAATGAAGAAAACCATTAGGTACAGCAGTTTGTTGTTGTTGTGGAGGACGTACAGCCTCACCTTCACCAGGTGGAACCACAAGCTGGGAAAATTTTGTGATACAATCCTTGATCATGTGTTTGTGATGTCTACATACACTCAACACACAATGTCTTTTCTGGACATTTTTTAGTTGAGTTTAGTTTTTAGTGCACAGACTGCAAAGTCTCTGGTTGATTCTACTTTGCTTTTGAAGCAAGAAAGAGTTTATCCATTTTATTGTGAGTCTGTAACTTTTCCTTTGGGTTGGAATGGATTTGGGTTGAACTCAGTTTACTACCCAAACAGGATTACCACAGCTACAAGCTATACTGAAGAGGTTACTACAGATCTGTGCCATTGCATAGTTTTTCTTCTACTGTGATTTAGCTTCTTCTGTGAAAGCTAATCTCACATTTGGATGAATTTTCCAGATATTTGGGGGCAGGGAAGTTGAGGAATTGTTTTTACATCATTAGGAAGACATGACATTATTTAAGATACGATACAGCTTCAACCAGACAGTAGGATTTTCAAGAAATCTTTCATTTTATGCTTTTACCACAACAAAGTTATCTTTCCCCTCAGACTTTAAAAGCACAGTAGCCTGGTACAAAGCCAAAATATTGGCAAATGCCACTGTCAATAGTAGTATTCAAAAAGCATGTTTTGGAGAGTTTCTGAATAAGAATGTTTAGACTACATGTGTAATAGGATATCCATCATACAAAGTTGTAACCAAAAGAGGCTGAATACTGTCCACGGGGATTTTTTAGGTCACCTCCTCTCTAAATTTTTCTGTAATTGTGTGATTTGATGCATTACTCAGAAAACTGATAATGGAACACAGGACTGCTTGGGAAAGCAGATCTTGTCAAACTTTCTTTTTTAATGGGGCTTTGGAATGGGTTTGAGTGGAAGCATTATACACTTGGACATTTCTTAGGCACTTCATCTGATACAATATAATATTCTGACTGAAGAACTAGAATAATGTAGAGACAGCATTTCACACATGAAATAGATTGCAAAACAGCTGATAAATCTCAGCTGCATGTAAGCAAAGAACTCTCAGCAATTGTTTCAAGAGAAATTCTGCAAGGATCAGTTTTGGACTACATGGTGCTTAAAATACTTAATCCATTACCTTAAAGAGCATAAATCATCAATAAAAAGAAAAAAAGAAAAAGAAAAAGAAAAAGGAAAAAAAAAAAAAAAAAAAAGGTCAGGTTATGTCTTGCCTATACCTTAGGGCTGTAAGTAATTCATACAGAATGTTTAGAAAAGATTGGGGTGGATTAGTGAAGACCTGAAAGAGTCATGAGAGAGTTGGAAGATATGCCATAGAGAGAAAAATTCAGAAAATGCAATGCCTGTAGTAACTCAGATTTAAGAGGTGAGTTAAGGACACAATGTAAGTACATAGGGAACAAAACTAATAACAGGTGTCTTCAGCGTAGCCAACAAAAGTTAACAGAACCCAGTGGCAGAAACGTGAAGTTAGAAAAATCAGACTAGAAATAAGCTGACTTCCTGCTATCCTACATCCCTCTCCTTCACATTCGATAAAGTTTTTTAAGGGCTTTTTTTTCTTGTTGGCAATTTTTTGAGTAACAACTGAATGCTCTTGCAAAGCAATTCATAAATGTATTCAGGAATGAACTAGTGTAGGAAATTTCTGCCTCTTTTGGTATGTAGAAGCTTTAAAAAAGAGTCTAGGTATTTTATTCCAAAACTGATATCTAGACATGTTCAGTCACTGCCTACCCTTATGGATGCTTGAAAAGCACTCGGGGTCCTCTGCACAGCCTAGCAAGTACAGAAACAGCCTGGGAAGCAAGAACCAGCCTTATTCTCTTCTCTTACCTTGAAATAGGTCTGGCAACCATGGGAACTAACACCTACGTTTCTTCATACTCTCTATAAGGCACCAAGTCCTCCAGGAGCTGTTGTCACAAGTCCAGGTATTGCAGGACCAGTCTTTCAGGAGTCAAATCTGTTTTAAGGGAATGACATTTTTAAGAAAGCATCAAAACTCTGAACACATATTTAACTTAAATTTCCTTTCCACTTATGCTCAGTGAAGGCTTTGGTGCCTCCTGAACATATATCTTTATCTTCTCAAGGTGGGTGACGAGTCAGACTTACTTGGGGACCAGCATGGGAGCAGTGCCACAGCTGGAAGAGAAGATGCTTTCAGTCTGCAACATTTAATCAACACCAAACTGGTTCATAGTAGCCACAGTTCTACCATAACAGCCTTTCGGAAGAATATATGGCTCCTGAGACACTTTGTATATTTATATCTTTATACTTGCTATGATACAGCCTGCTTCAATTTGATAGCATTAATACTGTCAATTAATTTCATGAAAGATGAAATCAAGTATAACTCAAGTCAGGAGCACTCAGGGTATGGCTTAAATTACCTAGGGAAATGTTGCAAATGCAATTGTACTGTACACACGTTGAAAGTTACAGGCAAAAGTAAGCTGTGTGAACATAGTTGTCAGAGTGGCAATCCCAATATGATGTTTCAGCTACTTAAAGTGGGTGAGTGGGTTCTGCAGATAAATTCAGTACACTTTTGAGCGATTGCAGTCATTTGAAAATCTCTCTGGAACTAGAAGGAATTCATGTTGCATCTTTTTTGAGGCACCAATTACCTGCAGATCTAGCACTTCAAGAATCAGTGAAGACTGCTTAATTTCATTGAGAATTGAGCCCAAGAAAGAGCAGCTCATCTAATTAAGGCTGGTTCTTCCAATGATGGTTCTTCAATCTGCATATACATTGTAAATTGTGCTTGAATCATGGCAGTGCAATCTGGTTTATGCACTCTAAATTACTAGTGCACACACATTTTCACATTTCCAATCATAGGGCTGTCAGATACAAACTTTCAGTGACTTAACAATACAGACTGATTTCCCTAGAGATTAATAAGGACGCTTAATAGTACAGCAGCTTTATTATTTTACTTATGAGCATTTCAGACCTTGCATGTGAATTAAAAAAAAAAAAAAATGGAGTTACTCCACTGGCAAAAGCTATAGATTTTATTGCACTGACAACCATTTTAATAGACTAATTTTAACCTTCTGTGTTGTTTTTTTTTACTGCAGTCTACTATTTTCTTGTTTGTGATAGAATCTAACAAAGCATTGATCTAGGCCTTTCAGAAATGTGACTTGCTAAAAACTTTGCTGTCTGCAAATACTTTATTACAGTCAACACAAAGGCAGTAGAACAAGTAAGAATGACAGCAGCTGCAAGTAAGGGAGACATGACCTTTAAAACACATTCACATCATAGGGAGCTGGCAATTTCCATACAGATGACAGCACAGGTATAATGCCAAATTTTCTTGAGAGTTCTACTGAATCAGAAACGTGCCCAGTGAATAGCAATCAGTAGCTAGGAGGCACTTATATTGTACAAATGCATTTTTGCTTTCAGAAGAAAAAAATATATATAGAAAAAGCAAACAATAATTAAAGATGCTGCAAAACATGGACAAGTGATGAAGGCAGGACTGGTTTCTCATCATTAGGCTGTCCTCATCTAACCTGCTAATTTTAGGCAAAGGAAATGCATTAGATCTAATCTACCTGAACTTCAGTATAGCACTCCCACAGGAGACATTATTAGTTTAAATAGGAACTAGGAGAAAGACTGTGAGGTAAGTATGAACTTAGCTAATAATAGGAAAATGGGATGAGAGAGTGTTCAAAGTGAAAAGTTATTAGTGATTTCTGAAAGATCAGTTTGAGAATCTTATTATCGTTTCATTTTTTCAGTCATTAAATTAACAGTCAAAAGTGGAAGTTTTCTGGCAAAACACCAAAGTCAGTTGGTATTGTAAGTGGAAAGGAAAAAGAGGATCTCATTTGGAAAGGACTGAATTATCTGAAGAAAAAAAGAATTGAAAGTGAGATTAAATGTAATACTATTAAAAAGAAGATCATGTGTGTTAGCTAGGATTCATCCACTAGAAAACAGATGCAGCTGCATACATCAAGGATACAAGGAAAGCAGTGGATGGTTAAGTACTTTGACTTTGGCAAAGCTTCTGACACTGTCTTCCATAACATCCTCATAAGGAAGCTTAGGAAGTGTGGGATAGATAAGTGGACAGTGAGGTACACTGAGAACTGGCTGACTGGCAGAGCTCACATGGTTGTGATAAGAGGTACAGAGTCTAGTAGGAGGCCTTAATTAGTATTGTTCCCTAGGGGTCAGTACTCGGGCTGGTTTTGTTCAACATCTTCATCAACTATATGGGTGAGGGGATGGAGTGCTCTCTCATCAAGTTTGTTGATGGGGGGAGTAGCTGACACACCAAAAAGCTGTGCTGCCATTCAGCAAGACCTGGACAGACTGGAGAGCTGGGTGGAGAGGAACCTAATGGGGTTCAACAAGGACAAACGTAGAGTTTTGCACCTGGAGAGGAATAAGCATATGCTTATTCTCCCCAGTTCCATGCTTAAGTACAGGTTAGGGGCTGAACTGCTGGGAAGGAGCTCTGCAGAGAAGGACCTGGGTGCCCTAGCGGACAACGTGTTTGCCATGAATCAGCAGTGTTCTCTTGTGGCCAAGAAGGTTGAGGGAGTTGATCCTCCCACTCTCCTCTGCCTTGGTGAGGCCACATTTGGAGTTCTGTGTCCACTTCTGGGCACCTCAGTTCAAGAAAGACAGGGAACCGGCTCTGACTTGGCTGGCACTCCACGCAGCATGTGGTTATTGGATTTGCAGGGCTTAAGCAATTGTAGGGCTGAGAGTGATGATGAAACTGCTTCATCTTTGCCGTTTGCATTTGTTTTCACTGTTTGTTGTCTGTTTTCAACCTGCGAACAAAAATCACAATTGCTGTGGAACAAAGCGGAATTTTTCGCTGCCTCATAGGTGGAAACACTGTAAAACTACTGATACAAACAAAACTACTGATACAAACACCACACTGCTTTCTCCAGCCGGACAGTGCAGCTGCGGGGACAGCTGAGCAGCGATGTCCTCCTGCACCCGACTCGTTTATTCCACCGCCTCCTGCAGCATTTTCCCTTGAGGGGACTGCTCCAAGCTCGGGCAGGGGCGGACACACCGCATGATTCACCGGGGACTGTTTGCCTTGGCCCCGGAGGCCCAACGTGCGGGGAATGGGATTTCCATTCCCCAACGTGTCCTTTGGTAGGCTTCCCTGGAAGACAGCGCCGGCCCGCACGCCGCCGGCGGAGGCTCCACGTTCCCGCGTTGCAGGGAGAGCCCCTGGGCCGGGGCAGGGCCAGGTCTGACGGCGGCGGGCGAGGGGCTGGCGGGGGTGAGACGGGGACACCGCGGCCGGGAGCTCGCGTCCCTCAGCGGAGAGGCGGGAGGGACGGGGCCGACGTGACGGCTGCTGCCCCGCTCCGTCCCTCGCGTCAGGCGGGAGCGCAGCCCCGTGCCTGGCGGGGCGGGCGAGCAGAAGCGGGACCGCGTCCCTCAGGGCGCCGGCAGCCCTGACCATCACCAGACGGGCGGGAGGGAGCAGGACTCGCCTGAGGGTAGCGGGCCGCGTCTCCCGGGGCAGCCTCTCGCCAGCCAGGCTGCTCCCTCCCCTGGGGCTTTCTCCGCCCGGGGCTGCCCGGGAGGCGGCGGCTCCCCTCAGCCCGTGGCGCTCCCGGGGGGGACGGGAGGGGGAGCGCTGTCCGGGGCCGCGCTGAGGGGAGGAGGCTCCCGCGCTCGCTGCCGGCCGCTGCCCGCCGCCCTGCGGAGCGGCCCCTCAGCCCGCAGGTAAGCTCTGCGCTGCCCTGCCGCTCCGGGGAACGGCACAGCCGCTGCTATCCCCGGCCCGGGGCTCCGCGCGGCGGAGGGACCGTCCCGCCCTGAGGCCCCGCCGGGTGAGGGGCGGCCGAGACGAGGGCCGCGGCGGCGGGCAGAAGGAGGCAGGAGGTCTTGC
>PPHD01025973.1:0-11598 GCA_002909625.1 Bambusicola thoracicus
TGTATACTGCTTTGATGTCGGCTAATCATGTAACTATTTTTGTCCAGGATTTATAGTAGCAGAAAAATGAAAAGCAACAGAAATAGTACTTGTTGAGGGACAGCCAAATATCCAAGCCTGCTAATTACATTTAAAATGTTGTCAAAGTCAAGCTTCATTGAGTGGCTGTTTTTTTTTTCTCTCTCTTTATAGCTCCTTGCAAACTTAAGCTTACATTTGGCATACCAACATTAGCTGTAAAATAAACATACAGCTGTATTAAGTACAGCCTTGTTTTTAGTAGTTCCGAGTGTTATTCAAGCTGAAAGAATCAACTGAAGACTGTGGGGGGAAATGCAGTCCTAGCAAGGGGTACCATGCTGATTTTCAGAGGTGTCCAAAAGCAAGGTACATTGAGGTTATCGGCATTCCTCCAGGCGGACTTAAACGAATGAGCAGCCTGATGTCCTACAGTAGTGTGGTCTGGTGTGGTAGGGATGGATGCATGCCTTTGGCTTTTGTCACACCTGTACAGCCTACGGATTAGCATTGTAAAACTGTGACGTGTCTAACCATGCTCTGGTCATGTTTCTGAGAGACTCATTTGGCAATTTATGTAAATGAGAAAGTGAGCACACACAACGGTTTCTTCTGGTTACCAAACAAGTTTTGGTGTGCTGTATGGTGTGGGTTTTTTTAATTTATTATTTTATTTGAAACTGCTCAGTCTGCCACTGTTTCCATTCCCTCCTCCCCCACTTCCTCCCCAAATTTCATCAAGCAAGGAGACAAACTTGTGTGGAGCAGATGCTCTGAGTTTTCTTGTGCTGCTTGTGAACTGGTATACTTCCAACGTGGAAGGAGCATATAGGTTTGGCAGCTGTCCCAGGTTTGACTAATCTTCATGCTCCACATAGGGCAGTGCTGTCAAAAGGTACTGATTTCTAACCGCACAGTCTTTCAGAGCTACCTGCTTCTTTGTGTGTATTGAACTGATAGAGCTAGCTGCAAGTAGACTCCTTTCTGACTAACAAACTGCAGGATTTCCATTTTAGCAGTTGGAAACAATGATGAGGCAGTGCTAAAAACACATTATCCCTTCCATAACTAATATCTAGTAGATGTTTTTATAAATACCTCGTTTAATGGCTGTGTAGATCACTTATTAACTCAATTCTCTTATCTCTGCTGCAATAGGTGGAAGAGGAAATCCAGACACTCTCACAAGTGCTAGCTGCCAAAGAGAAGCATCTAGCAGAAATCAAGAGAAAGCTGGGAATTAACTCTTTACAGGAACTAAAGCAGAATATCACCAAAAGCTGGCAAGATGTTACGTCAACTGCAGCGTATGTACTGCTTCCTGATGATAGTCTGTCTCAGCTGTTGAGGTGAAAACTATGCAACTCATACATCTAAATACTCGACGCTTGTGAAACAAGCTGAGTGTAGATGTTAAGCTGTACTAAAGTGAACCTGCAGAAATGGTCACAGGTTTCTTCCAAGGAGGCCATAGCCAACCCTACTAGCTGTATCATCTCATGAAAAATTATCCCCTGTAATATGGCTTGTCTGCTCCACCTAAAAGTTGAAATGTACTTCCGGGTTTGAAACAAACTTAATGTACACTGGAAAGTTCCTTATGTCATATGAAGATAACAAACTTAGTTTTCTTTGAACACAGGTACAAGAAGACATCAGAAACCCTGTCTCAGGCAGGTCAGAAGGCTTCTGCTGCGTTTTCCTCTGTTGGTTCAGTCATAACCAAGAAGTTCGAAGATGTCAAGTATGTTTCTTTAGCTTTTAACAAGCAGTTGCACTTCTTTATTGAAACAGATGACCACTGAAAGTAGTGCTGTTAACGTACCTCGCACTCCTAAAAGTTAATCTATCATGAACCGTCAGCATGTCTTAGGAATGCTGATTGATATGCTGCAAAATCTGCTCGTGTGCCTGCACTGATGCAGAAGAATTATGTGGTGTGTATTTCATGTATGTCAGAGAATCAACAAAAGCTGTTATCTACACTGCTGTTCTGATTTTTCTGTTGGGATTGCTGATGGCAGCATTCCTGCTGTGTGCCCAGTGCGCATAGCATCGTCACTTCTGTTCTCTGTTTTTTTTTCTCAGCTTGTGGACTACCACCTTTAAACAACAAATGTCTTTATCTGTCTTCTTTCCTTCTTTTTGTCTTGTGTTGCCTTGGTTGTGTGTGGGTTCCTTTTAAGGTGTCTTACTTCTTTGTAAGCTGTTCCACCTTACAGCAGTGGCTTGATTTTATTACCTTTTAATAGACCATTGGCACTTGCTAATTCCTAAATATCAGCATACAACAGCATATTCTGACTGTGTCAAATGACACAGCCCTTTCATGCAAATTAGGTAAGTTTGGTGGTAGTTTTTAGCATTAAACATACTGTTAGCTGCATGAAGGTTCTTCCTGGATGCAAAGTAATCATGTGCTTAACTTAGACTTCTTTGATTATGTAATTTCTACTACAGGAACACATAATTACTCGTCTCCATTTGTAATTTGCTGTGAATAGTGGATCAAGCTTACTTTTCAACTAGTGAGCAAGTAACAAAACCACAGTCTAACAGAATATTGCTGCATTGGTGGACAGCGGTGTAATAAAATCAGCCATTGGTTTTAAAGTGCTGCCATTAACCTCCTTCTTGCTTCTTGAAGTTTAGTGAGCAACTCTGAGGTGCAGCTGCACAGTTCAATATTTTGCTTCAGATTTATCAGAACTTCCTTTCTCTCTTTAATGCTTACTCTGGCATTGTGCAGACTACAGGCATTTTCACATTCCTTTAGGTAAGGTGGGGCACAAGAATGTTTTCTGAAACTAAGCATGTAGTCAGACTGTCTCCATTAAAAGCTTTAATGAGTTTTATCTGTAGAAGGTAACTTCTTTTTCCTCCAGTGTTAATGTAAAACTGCAGTTCATCTGATGTCAGGGAAGATATTTCTTCATGTTCACCTGGTAGCTGTCCCAGAACGTGAAATAGTAATGGTACATAATAATCAATTAGTCTCTAACTCTTACTTAACAACAACAACAAAAAAAGGAATCTGTTAAAATGAGTCTGAATTGTTATTCTTTTTAGAGATGGAATATGTCTTTGAGGTCAATGGCATGCAGAATTCCTCCTTTGTCTGTACAGTGTTTGTGCTCTAACAGTGGAAATTTTCCCTTCTTGGTGTGTATAACAAGAATTGTGTAGTACTGTGGTTTTATTCAAATCAGTGGAGTCTAAGACTAAAATAGTTAATGAATTCATTGTTCACAGTTTGCTTGATGAAACAGCATTTATCTTTGAGCTGATTAACAGCTCCAGACACAGGGTATTTTAATTACCTTGCCTGCAGTGTGTTTTATCAGCTTACTGTAAGCAAATACGCAGTGTGAAGTTTTCAGTAGCTGACTTGACTGCGTAGCAACTTCTTACCTTGTATTCTGTCCTTTGTGCACCTCTGGATCTGACTTCATCATTTCGACTCATTAAATAGCCACACACAGTATTGAGAGATGCAGGTATCTGGCTCCTAGAATACTAGTGAGGAGTTCTAGCCCTGTCTGCAGTGCCTGGGGAGTTGAGTTTGTTCAAGCATAAGAAAGACAGCCCATCTTGAATCTCATCTTTGTCATCAGTAAGACAGAGGGAGACTGGGAGATGTGTCTCAGATGCAGGGCGTAGCTGCTCACTTGTCAGGGTTCAGCTTTTTTCCTTAAGGCTGTGGTGCTCCCATGCTTGTATTGGTCTCCTCATTTGATGAGGACAAGCACAGACTCAGAGCTCTCTTATGGCCTGAAGAATTTAATACCTCTATGCAACCACCTACTCAAGTACTCAACGCCAACATAGGTACTATCAGAAACTGCGCCGCTGGGAGGGAGTGTGATGGGGCCAAAGAAGTAACACTTTTCTTGCATTACTTGGGAGAAATCACAGCAGTGGAAATTCAAAGTGTGATTAGAAATTCAGGAGCAGGTGGATTTTAAATAAATACAAATAGTGCTGTTCTAGGTCTTAATTGCACTTAAACAAGAGATTAAAAACACTCAAGTTGTTTTGCTTTCGTAAGGACCAAATTCAGCTGGGATTCAAACAGTGAATTCAGGTCCCATAGTAATGTGACTACTACAAAGATAGTACATCTGAACTTCAGAAGCTTTTCGATATCATAGTCTTGTCCTGGAACTGAGAAGTGCTAGGCCTGATACTTGAATAAGTACTGAACATTCAGGTGCACTTTCTTAAATTCTTTTCTTTCATTGTGACTTTGTTTCTTGCAGTGTTTTAGCTTAGTGGCTGCTCAGCTGTAATAACGTGATGCCTTCCATGCTGGACTGCTTCTACGTATTCCACACAGCTCCTCATTCTTACAAATTGACTTTGGAAAGAGTTGTACAAGGAAGTAAGGGGGCTAGCTAATGCAGCTGTGGTGAGCTTGGAAAGAATGGAAATAGAGGGCTGGTAGTGTGAATTCAGGTCACTGTTGCTTTCGTTGTCTGTTCTGCTTTTTGCTGGATGGAAAACACTGTACCTTCTTAGGTTTTTCTTAATACCTTTATTCTTCTTGATATGAGTGTCTTGATTAACTGGACATCCTTGTAAAGGCAGCATGAGCATTATAGGCAAAATAGCAGTAGTTCCAAGATTGCAGGTCCTAGCAGACTTAATGGGCAATCATGATTCTGATGCATCCATACTGTGGAGCAGAAATGCTCATCTTTACCCTGTTTGCAGGTTTTAGAATAATTTCCTTCACTTGCTTTGGAAACAGTATATGACCTTGGACTTGTAAATGTCGTAATTTATCAGCATATCAATTGGAAACCCAACTATTAACAAAGGAAATAACCAGTGCTTTTGTTTTCTAGGGAGGGACGCTGACATACCTCCCTGTGCGTTTTCAGAATGTGAGACAATGTAGTGACTGTAAAAAGTAATCCTTTCTAAAATAAGAGAAATCTTTCAATGCAGTACAAAATATATGGAAATTCAGAGAGCAACTTACTACACCTCTCTTTGTTTCTATAGGGACTTGATGGGTGTCGTAAGAAGGGCTTCTAGTCTTCAAACCGCCCTACTTCTTGTACTAGCTGAGTGCTTTGTGGCATTCTGTCACTTGTGGGGAAAAAAAAGACTTGTCTTTTTATTATTTCTTTATTTATATTATTATTATATATTTTATCTTGCTTCTTTGCGCTAGTTGAATAAGTGCTTTAATGTTAAAGATAAACTTCACTTCTCTGATCCAGTTCTCTTGTGAACCAAATCATTCTGTGCCAAAACCATTTATTGTGGTGACACTTTACACGTATTCAGGATGTTCTGTAAAATGTATTGCATAACAAGTTAACTTTTCGGGATGTGAACAGTTCTTCCATTAAACGATCTCAGTGGGACTGACCTAAAGCTCTCTAGGCAGCTGTTAAAAGATATGCAATGTACCATAGCTTGCTGCTTGCTGCTTGCAGACTGTAAATGTGGAGAAACAAAGGTAATTTTCACCCTCTTTAGTCTTTAATTTCTCAACTGGTGAGGCACTTCGTGCAGGCTAAGTGGAAGTGGCTCAGCGCGACTGCATGAAGATTTAGGTAATGGCAACCTACTTCTATGCTGAAACTTGGCAAGAGCAGCAAAACCAGAATTTCTAGTAATGTATGTCAAAGAGCAGAGAATGCAGATGGCGCTCGTGAAGATCGTCATCTTTGTGTGCTCTAAAAAAAACGTGGCTGAAGCCAAAAGGTCTGAGGAGATGAAAAACAGCAGAAAAGGGGCTTAGGATAAGGGGATAAAACATGGCTGCACGTTGCTGATGTGGCAGGACAGCATCTGACCTCTGTGAATCTGATTCCCAGCACTCTGCACCCACCGAATCCTTTTTATTGTGTAATTTGTATGAAGAGTAAATACGGATTTTTCAGTGCATGAAACTGTTGGTCTTTGACATGATCTGGGAGCTCCTTAATACAACTCCGGTCATTTGATAGGAATAGGTACATGTTGTCAATAGGCAAACAGTTACAGTATGGCAACGCTGGCAGGTTACAAAAATCTTTGTGAGTTTCAGATCAGCATTAGAACGAGGACTTTCTCCTCGTCCCCACCCAGAACCTGACCTTGAGTATAGATGGATGGAACTGCTCTCTCCTGATAGTTGATTTTATATTGATGAGTATGAAACTTCTGTGTTGTGTCGAAGTGGGAACTGTGTGACTGTCAGGCTAATCCTTGGAGTAGGAGGACTTGACTGATAACCCTCGAGTGTTTGCTTTCTACTTGATACCATCAGAACTGTAAATGCAGCATGTCTCATTGCTTGGAAGACTTAACAGGCAGACAGATTGCAGCTAAAAGAAAACCAAACACATACTAACAAGCATGGCACTTGAATATTTTTAGAAAGGAAAGAATTGTTGCAGCTTTTGCTCTGTTGTACTTGTGTGTGCGTGCACGCATNGATTGATGAGTATGAAACTTGTGTTGTATCAAAGTGGGAACTGTGTGACTGTCAGGCTAATCCTTGGAGTAGGAGGACTTGACTGATAACCCTCGAGTGTTTGCTTTCTACTTGATACCATCAGAACTGTAAATGCAGCATGTCTCATTGCTTGGAAGACTTAACAGGCAGACAGATTGCAGCTAAAAGAAAACCAAACACATACTAACAAGCATGGCACTTGAATATTTTTAGAAAGGAAAGAATTGTTGCAGCTTTTGCTCTGTTGTACTTGTGTGTGCGTGCACGCATGGCTAAGCAGTTGAAAAANGGCTAAGCAGTTGAAAAAGCAAAACCAAACAGTGTTTATATGACTGTTTACCAAAGGTGGTGTCCAGAAAGTCATCTTTCTAAGCCATTTTCTCTTCTTGTCATTTCAACTAACTTCTTGCTTTCTTTTTTTCTTAATGCTGGCAATGTAGTATACGCTCCATACAACATTCAATTAGCATGCCTATTATGAGGTAATGTATGCATAATCCAGCTGTTGGGTGTATTTATTGCCAAGTGTGGAATCAAAATGGAATTTAACTAGCAGATAAAAAAAAAATTAATGGATTTCATATAGTAATGTATAGGATGAAATTTGTTTTTATTTCTGCTTAAAAGTGATGGTGTTACACACCTGGAATGTGACTGAGTGTGCTTTCCTGCTGGTTGGAGAGCTGTGACAACTTCTACCTTCTCGTTAGACATGTAGTATTTTGCAAGTTTAAAAGACAGTTGCGTGGTGTCTGATTTAGAACTGTCTCTGAAAGTGAGTAGAAGGTAATGTGGGTTCTCAGAAAGTCCCTAGCTCACTCACACTGCTTGCTTCTTGTCGCTTTGCTCTGTTCCTGAGGGAATCTATTTATTTTTTTTTAATGTATGTGTACTTTCCCAAATGAAAGAGTGCAGCTAGGCCTGGCTGGCATACACAACCACCAAGCAAAGGGGGTAAAGGGAAGCTTCTTTTAGAAAGCTTTATTTTGTCTGCTGCCAGTCTTTAGTCTTGGTCCAGTGTAGGCAAGCATTTTCCACTCTGCACGAGGCAGAAAGCTGTAGGAGCTATTGTACAAATTTGCAGGCGGCAGTGACAGCTAATTGGAATATTAAGGCACTTCTTTGATCGTAGTGATAACAATACACTGAACCTCTATATTGAACATTATGAGCTGTCCTGCTCTTTTTGTGTGTTTATAATCACAGCTGTCTCTAGTAATTAAAAGGCAAGGGGGAGTCTCCCATAAACCTACATTAGCAGAAAATGCCGCTGTGAACTGTTCTGTTAATTAAACACACAGCCTGTGAAGTTAAAGTTGTTTTCCTGTAACAAGCAAAAAGTATCTCTGACAGCCAAGCTTTATTCAGGACGGCAAAGTTTTCTAACCCATAAGCCAGAAACCTGCTAAAATTCACTGAGAAAGATAAGCTATACCTGAAAATTTGCTTGTTTTCCCTTCCATCTTGTGATAAAAGAACCCGGTGGTGAGACTGGCAGTTGTTAATTGCAGAAGATATGAATGAGCTGCAGCTTGAGTGTTGTGCTGAATTCTAGTTTTGTAGTATAGAGATCCAGATAACTATTTTGGGCTGTCCTTAAAAACAAGGAAAAAGCCCCAAACAGAATGCATGTTGACATTGGAAAAAAGCCACTGTTTGCTTGTTTTCTGATATTTATATGCTGAGTAGATGTGTTTTTAATTCTGCGGTTCCTTTTTGTCCCCTAGAAATTCTTCTACTTTCAAATCTTTTGAGGAGAAAGTCGAAACCTTAAAGGTAAGCATTACTTGGTGATTGTGGAGCTGGGAATGTGGAGAAAAGACCTTTGTGAGCTCTGGGTAACTTTTCTGTTTGAATTTCGAAGTTACTGTTAAATTGTTGAAGGTGCTCAGGTGATGCCTTTTTTAGTACAGTGGAAATCGTTTCTCTGCCTAATGATTGGCGGAGAAGGAAACAAACCAGGAAAATGCCTTAACTAGATCATTTAACATCTGTCTAACCCCCACAAACAGCTAGTATAACATACCTACTATTATATATTGATAATATATAGGACAGTTTGGGGTGCTTGTCTTGTTTCTGACATAAAATGTGCCAAGGTTTTTGTACCTGAATTTTGCAGACAGTGTTTGTAAAAAAAATAAATGGACTTAGAAAAGCTTTCAATGCCAGAAATAACTATTAGTAGCTTCTCCAAATGAAACAAACAAACAAAAAAGCAAACAGCCTTTAAAAATAAGTAGTACATTGTAGTTAGATTCAGATTTGACTTTTTGGGGCACACTGGGTTAGATGAGAAGCATGCAAACATAACGTGTGGATCTAACGACTGTCTAGCAAGCTGAGTGTAGCTAGTACTTGTACTGTAGCACACAGTGCATACTGCAGAGAGAAATAAAAAGGTAAACATGTTGCCTTGTGAAAGCGTCATAGCTGCTGGGTTTTACTCTGGAACTCAAGATGTGCTCTCAGCCTCAACTGAAAACCATTCAAGATCCTTTCAGAGCATACAGCAGGTAGTTTCATCTCTGATTCTTTCAAAACACAAATGGCCTGAAAGGCTGCATGCCTGGATCTGTTTTTAACTGAGGGTGTCATCCTTCAGGTTCCTTGGAACTAGGGCTGCTTCATGCTGGTTTTTGTACCTTGAAGCGTGCTTATGATTCTTAAGGTCTCGTCTAAATAATCTGGAGATTATTTGGATGTAGCTCAGTCCTGGAAAAGCTGAGCTGAAGAGGGTTATTAAGCTGCTTTGTGCAGAGGTGCAGGTAACTGGCATGTCAAATAACTGCACTTTTACATTGAGGCTCCTTTTCATGGTTCAGTCTAAAGTCGGAGGAAGCAAACCTGCCAGCGGAGACTTTGGAGAAGTTCTGAACTCAGCTGCCAATGCCAGTGCCACAGAAACGATTGCAGAAGAGACACAGGAGGAGAGCCACTGAGATTCCTGCCTCTGTCCTGCTACTCACTGCCAGGTGCTGCAAGCAAGAACCAAGCACACTTGTAACATTCTTTGTGCTCTTTCCACCAGATGTGCTTATATTTAGCACGTAGCTGTTTGACCAGATTAACTGATTCCAAGCTTGTTGTGGGTTCAGATTATTTTTGAAACTAAAATACGTTGGTTGTTTGGGGTTTTGTGTGGGGAGGGGAATTTTTATGCCTTTCAAGCATTTAAAGGACATTATCCCTTATTTGAAGACAACCTTTAAAATATAGCAATGAAAAACTCTTTGGAGAAGTTAATTATACTGTACATACATGTGGATACGTAATTCTTTTTTGAACCTATAACTACTGTTCAACTTAATCATTTTGAATCTACCGCTGCTGCCAAACTGAACCTCACTACTTCACTCCTTCGTCATTATTTCAGTTAAGTATTGCCTGCATGTGACACCAGACTTAGGAGGGACACTGCCAGCTTAAAGAAGGGCCTTTGGCAGGCTTTAAACAAGTTAATTGTATCAGGCTTACAGATGTGTGGGAATGTACTGTATTTAGAGCTTCTTCCAAGAGATGTGAGTGGGGTAATGCATAACATGTAGAACTTAGGACTCGCCTGTGGGTTATCCAACTAGAAAGGCTCTGACTATCAGAAGCACGATGCCTGTTAGTGCTGGTTTAGTTCAGTTATGATAACACTGTCAACAATGCATTTTGTACAGAATAACAGGGGAAGGCATACTGGTTCTTCTCTTAGGCATCACATTGTTTTCAAGTGCTAATGTTGTTTTCCTTGTAGCCTGGCCATTGAGGAAATCTGCCCCATCTGTTACTTTCTGTAGCTGTGAAGGACCTGTAGCGTCAGTGCCCCACTCCTGGTAACACCTAAAAGCTGCACCAGTGTCATGCTGCAGCACAGCTCTCCTCCAGGGGCTGCTCTCCTGCCTGTTGCATTATGCCATTGTTCTCTTCAGCTGTTTTCTGTTCCTGACACAAGATGTGGATAAGATCATCATTTTTTTGGCAGATGCTTTTGTCACCACGTGCTTAGAACTGGAAACAAGCTTTGAAACAGTTGTGTGAAATCTGTGCTCCTTCAACTGCTGCAGATGTATAGAAGAACAAAGGTTCCCCATGCCTTTATTAGCATGTCTGTTGCAGTGTACATATGCTCAATTACATGTCCGAAGTTCAATAAAACCAGTATGTGAGTAATGTAGTGTCTGCAGTGCGGTGTTCTCTGGGTGCCTGGGTGTCACGGGGATGCCCCTCCGAGCAGCCGGGCTCGAAGCGCCGCGTCCAACAGGGGCCGCTTCCGCCATGCGTGGGGCGGAGCAGACCGCCGGGGCGGCTGTCCCAAGAGCCGTGCGGACCGCCCCGGACTCTCCTCAGCGGCCGCGAGCGCCGCGGCCGGCCGAGCCCTGCAGTCCCATCTCTCCCTGCTAAGATGGCGGCCGGCCCGCCTCAGGCCCGTTCTGCGCGCATGCGCCCGCCGGGGTCAGAGTTCGCGCCCGCCCACCACGCGGGACAACATGGCCGCGCCGTGCTGGAGCCGGGCCGCCGCGCGGACGGACGCCCAATGGCGGCTGCTGACGGCAGCGAGGCGGTGCAGCGGCCTCCCGCCTGAGGAGCCACCGGCGGCCGCGCCGCTCCGGCAGCAGCCGCGGAAGCGGCCGGGCAGCGCTGGCGGCATCGCGGCGACGGAACCCGGACAGGTAAGGGCGCGGCGGGGCGGGACTCCAGACGGTAGGGCGGGGTTCTGCAGCTGGCCGTGCCGCGCTGGCGCCCCCCTCGTCGCATATTGCCCGGTCGGTGCTGCCGGCAGGGGGGGACCGCGCTGCGCGGAGCTGTGGGGCTGCCCGCGGGATGCATGCGGGGCTGGCTGTCCAGGGAGCGCGGAACGGGGCCGGGTTTTGCCGTTTGTTCTTTTTTTTTTTTTTCAAGTTCGTCTTGAAGGGACGGGCTTCGCTCAGAGGCTGCCCCGCGTTTCTGAAATTCCACCTTTCAGTGTTCAGTTTTACTGTGGTGCGTTCACCTCAGCACAGCGCTTCTCAGAACCGCAGCTTTCATGCAGCAGCTTAGCATGTCTTTGTAGTTAATTTCTTACACGTTGCATGGATATTAAAGAGAACCGATTGTATCCTGAGTGTGTTGAGAGTGGTGATGCAGTGGAACAGGTT
>PPHD01025976.1:0-11597 GCA_002909625.1 Bambusicola thoracicus
AAAAAAATCAAAATCAGTAATTCTGAAGTATTTAGAGATTTGAATTGAAACGGTGCCAACTGTCACTCCAGATACATAGATAAAGGCAAGTGCTCAAACATACTCATGGTTCAAGAGTGGAAAATGTGTTGTACCATAATGCCTACAATATTCTGTTTTATTTAAATTGCTGAAAATTATGAGTCAGACTGAATCAACTCAAACACAGCAACCAACACCTGGTCTCTTTGGCTAATGGATGTACAGACTTGGAAAACACTGGTCGTGTGCTGTACCAAATAGCAGTAACTTATAGAAAGGAAGCGTTTTGGTAAATTATCTTTTAATGTGTGAAATCAAAAATATGTACAACTGGCTTGAGCTAGATTGTGTTGAAATATGCAGTGGGAATATGAGCGACTTGTCTAAGCTAATATCTTGGAGTATTCATTGCAAAATATTCTCAGTATATACATTTTAATTGGAGTGGAACACACAGTTATGACTAGATGTGAGATTTGCTTGAATTTGAGTTTTGGGCTTTTTATTGCATGATGATACTTGAATTATTATGTTTTAGGAGTCCCTAATACTTCCTGGCTCCCTGAAAAAGAGACATTGCTTTAGGCAATGTAATCAGAAATGGTTGAGGGGTTCTAGGAGGCTGAGCAGCTGGAACAGAGCTGGGCAAGTGGATGTCTGCTATTTTATCTGTGGAGATCCACATTTAAAGAGTTGCATTTCTAAATTGTAGCACATATTGCCTAAAAACTATTATTTCTATTAACTATGGTGCTCTCCACTATCTTATGTGGTAGCTACTGAAGTCCTGAAGGGGACACAGGTTTCAGTAATCAATTCATATGCCATACTACAGCAATTACAGAGGCAGCGCACTCCATCCATGGTTAAACTTGATGCCCAGTTTTGCCTAATGATAATTTACAATCATTGTGAGATTTCACCAGAGGAATAAGTTTCTGAAATACAGAACTGAGAACTCTAGACAAATGCCCATCCAACTCAGGTGGGAGAATGAGTGAAGTGCCAGCTGTGACCATTCACTCCTTTTCTTGTATGCCAGAACTTTAAGATCTTACAGAAATTATGGCAGTAAAATTGGGGCAGAAATATTTGTTTAACTTCTTTGATTCAAGCTTGCACAAAATTAATTGGAAGTGCATGATATTAGATAAGTGCTCCAGAAACAAAACTACTTTCTGGCATGTGAAGGCATCTGTTGTTGTTAAGCTGTAATTAAAGTCATGTTTTGCCGCAACCAGTGATTGCATGAGCTTTATCATCTCGCTGGGAGTTTAAGGCAGGTTTGGGCCTATACTTTATTGCAGCAGAAAAACCAGTTTGAGGTGTTCTGAGGTGGTAATGGGGGGGAGAAGGGACCAAGAGGATAATTTGCTTTGTAATTTAGAAGTCTGTGGCGTTTGTATTGAAGTTAATCCCTAGTTCTTACAAATTAGATTTCAAAGCATAATTGCAGCTCAAATATAAAAATTAATCAGCTATGTTATTACTTGTGAACAATTAAAGCATCATAAAATGGGAAACAAATATGAAGGAAATATGTTTGTACATGCAATGCTAAGACTGAAGTACTTAATTTGGTTAGACAAATGCACTGTAGATTACAACTAGGGAAAAAACAGATTACGGATCAGGGATGTATTTATTTCACTTTCACAGTAATTTGATAATATCTCTGAAGCATAACAAAGAACAGAATTTCTTGGTAATTTCTTATTCACAGTGGAAGATAGGGGGAAAGAGGAGGGATGTCAGGGATATCTAGGTAGATTTGCAGTTGTGATTGTATGGTACAGCTGTTGGACTATGTTCTTTTAAATATTATCAGTGAAGAACAACTGCCTTGTGATGACGGTGTTACCAATTTTATTGAGGGGTTTTCTAAACCCGTACTTTGTAGAGCATTCCTAAAAACCATCATCCTGTGCAGTGGCCTTCTTAGTCAACTTTGTTAGCAAATACACTAATGAAAGTCTTAATATCTTGGTTTAAATAGGAGTAAACCAAATTGAATCAGCATGCTTCTTAGAATGTAGAAATAATGTAGAAGGAATGAATTACATGTAAATTGCATGAAAAGCGTGCATACCTGCTGTAGCATTATGCTTGTATGGGGAGGGAAGAGGTGACCATGCTATGTTTAGCATACCATCAGTGGGATTTCACA
Organism: Bambusicola thoracicus; assembly: GCA_002909625.1. Lineage (NCBI taxonomy): Eukaryota > Metazoa > Chordata > Aves > Galliformes > Phasianidae > Bambusicola > Bambusicola thoracicus. The sequence continues at coordinate 2,189 of PPHD01025976.1, forward strand.
TTTTAATTTGCAAAGCTGGATGAGGAGAGATGCAACTGAAGTGTGCATAACCTAAAGAGCAAGATTTCTTCTGTCTTGCAGAGTGAGAAGAGGTATTAAAGAGAGCATAGAAACAATTTTAAGAACAACTTTCTTACTGTTGCCTCCAGCTCCTTTGTTTAATTATTTCTTTCATCCTTCTTTCTTTCCTGGGGATAATGAAGCTGTGGAGACAATATCACCCTTGTTCCTGTAGTTACATTCTCAATGTACTTATGAGCAACTCTGGGAGTATGGATTTTAGTGTCTCTATGTATGTTAACATTGAGAATTGAGTACATTGTGATTTACTTGCATGGATTTACTGACTGCAGAGGTGGATGGCTGTAGGTAGAAAGGTGAAGTGATAGTGTTGCTGTTTTGTTTTTTTTTCCCTCTCTTCTTCCTCTTCTGGCTTTTTCTTGTCAGTCTAGCGGCTATGTCAGCCAGCATTTGTGAGATAAATACACCTGCAGCATAAAGAAGGAAAGCTAGGAGATGGGCAGGAGGGAAGCAGAGGAGGTAAAACTGAAGGAATACTGCATTAACACATTAGGATATGGGCAGTGTTGGTGCACTTGGTTTGTATGAGAGGGAAATTTGCAACTATATTGAAATAAAGTTATAAAACCGAACTATTGTGCTATGCAACAGTTAATATTAAGATAGCAGAATGCTGCAAAATTTATGTATATGCATATGAAACAGATGTGAGTTCTTCCTTGTGAGGTCTAGGATCAGGATGCATCTGGGTTGTACTAGGAGCTTGCCTGGCCAGGCTTCGTTTTATCAGCAGTAGTAGCTACATTAGCTACTGTGGAACACTTCACTGAAATTTGTGAGGGAAGGTTTTTTTCCTTTCTTTTCTTTTCCCATGCCATACCTGTAAGTATTTCATGTGTTACCCACACCAGGTTCATTCTATGAGTCTTTTGGCTCAAAGAAAGATTGTAACTTTTTTTTTTTTGCTTTTATTTTGATCCTTACTTCATGGTTATACGATGGAGTTGTATATGGCTTTTGTTGCAAATCAAAACTATTTGCTGCTACTAAACCATTGATTAAATATGTAGCAGAATGTTTTTCAAATATTTCCACCTATTTATAATCCAGATTTAGAGCTTCTATCACAGCAGTGTACAATATAAACTTGTGTACAGCTTTGTTAAATGTCTCAAAAACAGAGAAAGTGGGAAAGAGACCAGTGCTTGTATCATAACTGCTTCTTTCTGTGTTGAACTGCTTAGTTAACTATGTTTAGAAGTATTAGCAAGATGTAAATGTTTATCTGCATTTGTTCTAGCTGTCATGTTGGGCCTTGCAGTAGTGCAGTGGGGTTAAATCATTTACAAACTTCCGTAGTTCTCAGAGAGCTCCATGTTTTGACCTGTGCAAATTAAGATATCTGACTGAAAAGAAGCATGAATATATTAGAGAGAAGAGATTGGCTTTTCAAAAACAGATCAAAGTATGGCATGGGTTGCAAGTAAACCTGCTGTTCTCTCTGTGGTTTTTTTTTTGTGATTTTTTTTTTCTCCATTATCAGCTGTTTCTTACGTTCAGCAAATCCCCCAGATCCCAGGAGGATTCCTGGCATGAGCAAGACATGGAGGAGTAGAAACACAGGTAAAAATTACTGGGTTTGAGCAATGAAATAAAAACGAAGGGAAACACAGACAGGGGAAAAAGAAGAGAGGTAGCTTTGAGGTAAACTTTCCAGTGTGTTAATCATTCATGTTTATTACCTGCAGTCTTGGCAAAACCACATATCTGCGTACCTATCTATTGGTTTATACCACAAGCTTATAGAGTGTGTTTACCTGAAAATATGGCAGTGTTCATTTAACTCTGTCATACCAACCTTCTTCTCCAGTTTTTATTATATCCTTTATATAATATAAATCCTGGTATGTTATTTTAGCATTCGCCAAGTTTACTAATTCAGAAGATACTGAGGTAAGAAGGGACTCATCTCTTCTGATGATAGTAGGAGCAGAGGTGGCAGAGACCTCAGTTCAAGGCCTCAAAACAAATGTCACTGAGAGCAAAGAACAGAAGGCATTCCTTTATTTTCAGGATCATTTCATGTAATTCTGTTTGTATGTATCTAAACATCTAATACACACAGTGTAAAGCCAAAACGGGAGAAGCAGAAGTCTTCTTTGCCAGATGTACAAATTGTACGGTGACATGTTATTTTGTCCTATGGTAGGGTTCCCTAGTGGAGCCTATTGATGAGGCTGTACTTTAAGCCTTAATTTTTGTAATCTTACTTTAATCTCATCATTTTCTCAGAGTTTACATTTAATAATCAGTACAGAAAATTGTATCGTAGCACTTTAGAATGTGCCATGTACTTTCAGAGCTGAATAGAAGTCACTTATTTCTTGTCAAAAGAACGGTACAGCCTATTAGGGAGAACTAACAGCGAAACTAGAAGATAGTATTTATGAGTTGATGAGAATGCACAGTTTTTCAGATGCAGGATTATTAATTTTTAAATCCCATGCTGACATTAAAGAAAAAAATTATTTAAATGTATAAAATAGAGTTAGAATATACTATATTTTTCTTTAATATCAGACGGTATTGAAATGTTATGATAAAGCTATGCTGTGTGGTAATAAATACTATTTCTAGTGATCTTCAAGTTCTCTACCCTTCAGCTCTGTTGCATTTTAAAATTATACAGTGCTGTTAAAATCTAGAGTAAATACAGTACTGAAGCAACAACAAAAAGTTTTTTTTTAATAAATCTTAAAAAAGCAAATCAAATCTTAATTGATCCTCACACATTTCTTCTCTTTTTTTAAAGACATCATTTCTTCTTTGTCATCTGAAAACAGAAATATATTTAGAGACTTGGAACTTGGTAGAAGCCTATTGCAAAAACAAATCACTAAGCTGAACTGTAGTTCAGAAAGTCTCAAAAGGGAGATGTATCCCCAACCTGATAGAGAATTTTAATATTGATTTTATCAAGGCTGATTTATCCTAATATTTGAAGATACAATCGATAAAATTCTCCTGCTTTGTTTATTGTTTCCAGCTTTGTACTGTCTGTATATTTATGACTTTTTTTCATGTGATAGTACATAACAAAATGTTCTAAATACATTTAAATTCCAAATTATTGAAAGTTAACTTGAAATTGTAATGAATGGCTGATAAACTTCAGGAAATCCATAATTTAGATGGAACTGAACACTCTTGATTCCATCTATTATAATAGATTATACTTTAAAAAACAACAATTAAATACATATAATAGAGTGGTTTCAGTCACTGTGGGGACAGTTAAATGTCTTTCAGCATTGCAAACCACTATGTGTATACAAGAGAAATTGGGTTCATAGTTAAAGAAGCTATGAAAAGATTCCAAGAAAAAGATTAAATAACATGAAATGTTTGACCCAAAAGCTTTTAAATGTCTCTCTACAGTATGACAATGTTGTTTTTTTTGTTCTGTCTTCCTGCTTCCCTCACTCTTTTGCTACTCTTTATTGACATTACGGATTTTGAGTTGTGTAACACAAAGCACTTTGCAAAGAGGATTAACAAATGGAAAAGCAACATGAATGAATTATTTTATTTCTGGGGCCATTTAAAAAAATCTAATTCAATCTCATAAATCTTAGTTCAGGGCATCTGTACTGCAGTTTCACACTTTCTTTGGCATACCTATCTCTTTATATTGTGGAAATAATGTATGCATAAGCTGGGGGAGGAAGAAATATGGAAAAACTGTCAGTTTTGTGTTTCAGCGAAGCTTGAGTGTTTTCAAGATAGGGTTGTACAGTCATGTTATGAATGTTATGCTTACTGTTGCTAAATCACAGAATCATAGAATCACCAAGATGGGGAAAGACTTGCATGATCATCCAGTCCAACCGTCTACCTATCACCGATATTTTCCACTGAACCATGTCCCTCAATACAACATCCAAATGTTTCTTGAACACAAATCTGGTGTTTGTGTTAACCTCATAATTTCTATTGTCTTTCTTGTCCTTCACATTATTGTTATACCGTAATTCTGATATTTGTTTAAAGAAAGAGTATCAGAGTGAATACGTACAGCATCAAGTTTGCAGTACTGCAGGTATTAAAGTATTTAAAGTATTTCTTATCGTTAATCTAAGAAGGAGATTTAATGCATTGTGTGGAAAAAAAAATCTTGAAAAGCTTAATGATCAGTAATGTTGAGTCCTGTACTGAAACTAGTACAGTCTGCAAGAGTTAGGAACTGAAATGTAGTCGCTTCGGATGAGAGAAAGTAGCTGGAGCTAATTAGCACACTTACATTCATGATAGAACATTAAATTTTAAAAGGAGAATGTTCCTCACTGTCTTCTAAAAGAAACGGTCTGGAAGATGTATTATCCACTATTATTTTAAATATATGTTGAACAATTGTGTGTTGTTTCTGTATGCCTCTTTCAAACAAGATATTAGAATGTGTTGACGTTGAGCTACAAACCAGCAGTTAAATTAACTTCTCTAACAATGTCATCTAACATACTCTGTATGTGCTTTTGGAATGCAAGTACGTACCTGTCAGTGTGAAGTGCCATACAGTGTGTTTATTTTTAATGCTGAAAGAAGAGCACGGTAAGTTGAGAAATATATGTTCAAGGGTGTTAAAGATCTGTGTAAAATTTTAAGTCTTTCATGTTAGATGTTATATTTCAATGTGTCAATCTTATGAGATGGACATACAGCATTTTTCACACTTGTATATGAGAAAAAGGGAAGATTCCTTGTTATTTTGAAAAGTGCTCTTTTATTATTATTTTAATGAATCCCCACTCTCTCTATGTGTTCAGTGATGAGTGAAGGAGAAGTCTTGAGTTCCAGGTTCATTTCTACTTGCTTAGGATCTTTCCTGTGCTTGTGTGTATTACATGATGCCATAAAAAGCAAGGAAGTGTTTTGTGTCTTCCAGGCACAATGTTGTGAGCTGAAACCTTCTGGACTCTTCATTTCGGGGAAAGAAAATGTTTTTCGTTACCATAATCTTATATTTCTCAATCAAACTGGAAACTGCTGTTAAGAGTGAACAAATAGGGAATTACTAGGGAGTTGAATGAGCTCAGTGACCTGTTCACAGCTTTCCAAATATTCTCTGATCTTGACATCCTTCTCTGTGAAGATTTGGGGCTCTGAAAGTAATAAGTTGTATTACTGATGGTTTTCTATTGTTCTCCTTAAGAGTCCTTTATGAACCGTTCTCAATTTTCCACCAATCACCAGCATTATCTTTATCTGTTTGAAATATTTCCTTGCTTGAAGCTTCTTTCATCTAGGCTGGTAGTGTAACTGGTAGCAAGAGAGCAAAGCAAGTGCAGGCATTGCTCAGTCTGTCTGTGCAGATCTAGGAGGAATGGGCAGCTTTTCCTGGTGAATTTCCATTTTTAGCTTTGACAGAAAACAAACATTTTTCTTCACTCATTGTCAACTGCTTCGAAGATGACTTCAGTACATTGCTAAAAAAATAAAAGACAGGAAGTCTGACATTCAACAAGATAACATAATGAGTACATTTATATAGCTTGCTTTTCTCATCTGAATTGGAGCAAGTAATTTGAACTTAGCCATCATGAAGGATGTATTCGCGGGGTTATGGGTACTCTAGTGATTTGGACAGTCAATGTATCATAAAATGACTGATTTCTTTTAGATGAAATAAGAGAAGTTTGCATTTATTAGGCTTGTAGGTGCCATTGTCCTGATTTGCCACCTTTGCCCGTTCTCTGAAGTGATTTTTGCAGAGTAAGCGCAGGACAGAACAGGTTTTTCAGAAGGTTTATTTTTGTGCATTGCTTTTGCTAGCACTGGCTATGCATGAAGCATGCTTCTATGGAAAGTCTGAAAGAGTTGTTCTTAAGGGACCAGCAAATTAAAATATTTATTTTATCTTATCTTAAAAATATATATCCGTGATTTTCACACAAGTGCTTGTGTGGTGGTCAGATTTAACTTCCTATGCTCCAGTTTGCATCAAGTTAGCCCAATTTGGGTGAAGGAACTGATTTTCCTGAGATGTCAAACACTTTCTAAAACTATTTTCAAAATGTATCTTCCTTATTACTTACTATGATAAACTTATTAGTAAATAAGTAAAACAATCAGCAGTGTCTGTAAGTTAGTATATTTACTGTAATACATCACATTTCTCTTTTATCATGTGCAAATTATTAAACTCTTATTAACTCTTCCCCCAAATGATTAACTATGGTAGTAGACAGGCAGGATTTCCAATGTATTGGGAAATACATATAGGCAATGTATCTTCAGAGGTTCTTAACTGACCCTCAGTGAGATTCATAAGGGTTGGAAGTGTTGCCTACATTTTCCTTGCACCAGAATAAAAACGGACTAAAGACGTAGGCTTAAAGAGTAATTCGTAATGCAGAAAAAAATTCATACCTAGACTGGAGAGAAGTACATCAGATGAAATGGGATACCTGTGCAATCCACACTGGATTCCTATGCACTTTGCAAACAAACCAGCTCGTCCAAGGCATTCCCATGGTTTATCCTCAGAGATGTCCTGCTTCATAACAGTGAACCTACAGATATATTTCTCAAAGAATTAATATATGCAGCTATGCCTGTAGGTGTCAGTAATTCAATACAGTGCCATGACAAGAAACCTTAAAATAGCTACTAGGCAGCCTTCATTGGAGCCTAGAAACAACAGAAACCTTAGCATTTTTGTGTATTACCAAAAAACGTTTTATCTTGAATGAAATGCTGCCTGACTTGATGGGAGTATGTTTGCATAGTACTGTTGGCATGAGTAAATAGTTACTAATAACAGGTTACCTGTATAAGATAGCAGATACATTATTTTAAACAATTTTTTAAATTGAAATAGTTCAGTGTTTCTCAGATGCTTTTATTTTTTCCAAATATGTGTATTTTTTTCTTTGACTTTATAGCCCTCCTTCTGAAGACTTTTTTTTAGCGACATTGGAGGGATAAAGCTTCAGTGTAAGCTTTGCTGTTCAATCATGTTTTTGTTACAAGAGGGGTTATCTACAGACTAATACAGCTGCTACATTTGGTGAGCCATCTAATCGTGAATCTGTACGTGCTTATATTAGGACAGTCTTTTCTAACAGGCATATGTATTCTGTGATCAGGACTGCTGCTGGAAAATATGCACTTCAGCCTTGTCTATTCTATGAATGCTGATGAGTAGAAAGCAAGTTTGCTGTCTTGCTGTCTACTCTTCAGGTTTCTTGGGGTTATGAATCCCATTGTATATTGATGACACAGGGATAAACTTGTTCATTCAAGCACACCTATGAAAAATTCATGTTTGTTCTAAAGATCTGTCACCTTGGATGCATACTGGTGCCTTTATGAGCACACCACATATTGGTTGAAGACTGTATTTTTTAAAATCTAGATCATAAAGGATTCATTTGTCTGCCAAAACAAAAATAATGGAAAACCTTGAAGAAGTCAAGAATTTTAGGAAGAATTTGACTGAAAATGATGTTTATCCTAAGGTTGCTGATTTTTCTGAATAGTGATGAACTAAGCTATCTAAGAACAGTAACTTATAACCACAAGTTACAGCTCAATATATGAAATATGACAATTCTGTCTTCCAAAGACTTTTTTTTTCCTCCCCATTTCTTGTATTAATGAAAACACAGTGGAGTTAGCTAAAGCAGTTTAACAGTTGAGATTTGCTTTGTGGACTTTCCTGACATTCAGAAGTCTGCTTATTTAAAGATAAAACATCCAATCTTGTATTATTCCAAGTTCTTTTGCCCAGTAATTTTTTATTGCCCAAGGCCACTTATCTGACTACCAACATCTAGTAGAAAATGTTTTTACACACGTGCGGTCTTGCAAAATTGGGGCATTTGTGGTGTTTTTCTATGCTTGAAACACACAAATTTTCATGCTTTGAGTTTGACAGAAAATATAAGTTAACATAAATGCACTTTTCTCTGAAGTTAGCAAGTGTCATAATGAAGCTAATGTATTTATAAAATTCAAATACCATGCTATGAAGATCTGCATGCTTGTTCAAATTTAAGCAAATAACTGGTCCATTGAAATTTAAGCCTGTGCATAAGCCTTTGTGGCTGTTTATTTCAGTGTTCTTTCATTCAGAAAAGCAAACTGAGATGATAAAGGTCTGTGAAACGTAAATATTTTTGTATAGCAATATTTAACATACTGACAACAAAAAGTGAAATAGAAATTAAAGATAAAAGAATTTTTATTTCAACAGAACTAGTCAGAATTTTTCAACTTTTCAATGGAAAGAGACGGCAGGCAAAGCTGTAATTATGAGGTGAAGGTTGTGTCCTTGCGAAGAACAGACATGATTTTCATTCTGAATAATTCAAGCAATTTCTTTCTTTTGAGGCAAAGATTGTAGAGCAAAAGAATCTCTTGTGCGATTTCAGCCATTAAAAAGAGATTTGGTGATCTCTTACCTTTTCTGTCCCTCATTACATGTACATTTAAAATTCACTTTAGATATTAATGATGCTTATAAATCCATTTGCTATCCCTAGTGATTTCACTAGGGAAGACTGAAGTCTTTCATTGTAATGGAGCTGCAACTAAGTATTAGTTACCGGATACTTAAGATCTGACTTCTTCCGAATGGGAGTGCTTAATCTGGATCCTAGCCACTTGTGAAAAAGATCCTGAATCACCTTTTGAAAAACAAGGGAATTACTCCTGGCATTCTAGTTGAAGCAAATGGTCATTTTGCATCTTCTAGAACTTTGCCAGGCAAGTGTGACCTTCTGTCAATCCAAACCTTGATGATTGTGCTTTAGCATTCCACAGAAATCTTCCAGCAGTGAGGGAAGTTTTAGAGGTGAAATCTAACAGAGCATTTTTGAGGTGCAGAAAACAGATGTAGAGGGTTTAGCATGCTACAGTGGATGCTAGTAAGGAGTGGGATTTTACAAGAGTGTATCCCTGTCAGAGTCAGAACTGATAAAAAAAACAAGGCAAAATGACTAACAGACTTCACAGCTCTTCACTTCTTTTCATTATATTTAAGTAAAACCCATTCTTCTATGACAATTATTAAAACAAATCTCAACTAATTGGGCAAAAGTCATTAAAAGAAATCTCAACTCAATAGGAATTTTAATATATACGCTGATAACAGGCAGATGAAAATATTTAAAAAAGAAAAAAAAAAACTAGACTCCCTCTCTGCTTGCAAGATCTCTTTATTTATCCTTATCTTCTACTGTATGTGCTGAATTCTGGATTAAATGTATTTTTTGGTTCTGTATGAACTGATGAACTGTAGCCACCCAAATGTGGTGTTCCCATAACTGACTTTTTGTGCTGGAAGCTGCACATGTATTTGCTATCATAGATAAAGCCTTCATATTCG
>PPHD01025977.1:0-11596 GCA_002909625.1 Bambusicola thoracicus
AGAATAGTTTCCATACTGCATTTTTTCTTTCCATGCCATAATTACCAAAATTTCTCTAAAAAAATTCATAGAGGTTTTCAGCTAACCTGCAGTCCTTCACCTTCCAAGATGCTCTGAGTACAAGAGCCATGCTGCCTTCCAGAACCACAGCAAGGAACCATGGGGCAAGTAGCTTTCTCAGCCACATCATGTTTCGCTATTTACCCACTGAAAAGATGTCACTAAGTGATGCTGGACACACAATGCCTTCACAGATCCATTTAAACAAAACAAAACAAGAAAATGAAGCGTTTCTGAAAATATAAAACAGAATGGTACTTTCTAAGCAAGAAGAGTGACCGGTACAAAAAAGGACTCTCGGGAAAGGTGACAAGTTTTTTAGCTTCTGTTGTCTTTAAGGAAGACAGCTCTGCTCTTTCTGACACCTCCGTAATGAGATATGCGAGTGCAAACAAGAAGTTACACAAAGAAGTAGCAGATAATCAAGCAACTGAATTTGATCTGTAGACTGTACAGTGCCATGAAAATAGCTTAATCAAATAACTAGAATTAAACAGAAAGGTGGACCTAAATTCCAGATCTGAAGTTGGTGAGCTGTTTGATGTCCACAGTGCAAATAGCTGTGCTGCAAAGCACCTGTCCCTTTACTGAACAGATTGCAGCAGCACTTCGAAAACACGTACAAGATAATAATTACCAGGGCTGAGGCTGGAAGTGCCTCCAATGTATTTCCAAAAACATTAAGTACCTTTGTAGACTGAGAAACTGTCTTGTTCTAATTTTTTTGCAGAATGGGTGAATCAAGCAAGTATCCCACCAACATTATAGCAGCTTCTGACAGCTCCAACTTAACAGCCAGGCTCATTCTGCCAACTTCCATTTGCAGCTAGAGCTGTGCACAGCTTTCCAAAATAGCCATGACTATGGCATGCTTCTAGATCTATGTAGACCTTATGTTCTTCAGAGACAATATGCAGAAAGCCCAGCTGAGCATTTCTTCAAAGCTTGCAGCATCACTCTCATGTTAGCCTCCTACTCATTACAGGACACTGACCACGTTGTTCCCATGGAAAATGAACAGTGGCCTTGAGAAAAGCTCTGGCATACCACAGATAAAATTACAGCTCTAAGGAAGAAAATCTGAATTTGAAATAAGTGCTTACTGCTTCCACAGATTTTCCTGAAAATGCAGTATATCACTCCACTCTGTTGAACTCCAAGGTTTAGAAATAATGGTGTATCAAGGGTCTTCAGCACAAGCTGGGTTTCAGTCTGATGTAAATTCTAATTAATAATACAGACAAAAGTCCAATCTGCTTATCAGGGTAGCTCTATTAAGATACAAATGTATACTAAAGTTTATTACCTTGCTGGCTTTCTGCAGACAATGACATTTAGGCCCAACTATTGAAAAAGAGATTAAATTGGGTATTTTGTGTAAACTATCATTTCATTCTCATCCCAGTCTTCTGCAATTTGATCATCTTGTAAGATGTTATTAGATACATTATCCGGAGTTCTCAAATCAGGGCAACTGGACACAGGGCCCCAGATGGTTAATCTGGACTGATGCAGGCACTGTTAGGATTTTGAAGTCAATGAATATGACATACAGTGAGGCGAAACAGTAATGCTTATTACTGAAGTCTTGTGTTAGCAAAGACACAGGTAATGACATATTAAGGCAGTATCCGAGATGTTGTTATTGTAGTTTATCATGAACAGCTACAGCTATTTGAATGAAGATATTGAAATCTTTATTTCTAATTCTGTATTTAGTCACAAAAATAAATGGCCTTACTGCAGGGTGGGAAAAAAAAAAAAACAAAAAAAACAACCACAGCAGCTCACACTGATTTTCCCCACAGGCGACAGATGCTTAGCACTTCTCCAAGTCCCAGCACTGCTGGAGAAGCCAGGTGTTCGCCAAAAAAACAGTGGTGTTGGTTGTGAAGGGGCCCTGGAGCTATGAATTTGTAGCCCAAGGGAGAGAGTCTGTATCTTCCAGGCAGCTGCCAAACAGGTCTGTAGTACATAAACCCTCTTCATGGTGCAGGAGATCTAGCAAATGCTCTTACATTTTGTCTTCCCCAGAAGAAGCAGGTTTTTACCCAATTTTCTGAGGCAGGTTTGAGCCAGTAGAATCAGCACGGTACATGGGATGAACCTGCCTGTAGATCTCTGCAGCACCTCCACAGAAGCTCTGAAGCCTTGCTATAGGTTACACTAAGATAACCACAGAAAATTTGCAGCTGAGTAGAATGCTTAGAGGTCTAATTCCAAGTCACAGCCATGCCCTGGGCAGCGTGGGTAGGCCTCAGGGGGCACACAGCCCCATGTTGACCAACTATGATTATCACATACCTATAGCCTGGGCTCAGGCTCAGTTCTGTCCCACTCCAAAAGCAGAGCATGCTATTTTCTCAATTTAGTCTGAGTAGGGAAGGAACCATTGAGCACACTGGAACTCAGACCACAAGCATAATCGCTAGCACTGGCACTCAGAGCTTGCTGTGCGGCCTGGTTAGCAGAGCAGATAGCATATGTGCGAGTTGCAGGGCAAGGTGCTGCCATCGCTGCCAGACATTGGCTGCAACACAGACAGACGAGGCTCCAGCTGTTCCAGATTGCCTCGTGTTCCATTTATGTGATTTGGCTGCAAATCCTTTTCTATTCCTGCCTTCCTCTCATCAAGGGTAACACCAGCAACTCAGCCAGCTTCTGTGGTTTACTTTGGTCTCTGTGCCCTACGCAGTCGTATACACACAGCCTCAAAGATTAGATCCTCTGTATCTGCACTGTATCTAAAATCATAACCAAGTGATTGTTTTAATGCTGCTGGTTTGCAAAGCCAAGAGAAATACAGGAGCAAGGCAAGCTCTACTAGGTTATGGAAAGTGAACTTGTCAGCTGAACTCCATTAAAGCCCCTTGCTGCTCCATTACAAGGTAAAGAATAGAAATGACTTGCAGATCCAAGCCAAGTTTGCAATACTGAGAACACCAACAGGAAAGGAAAAGGGCTGTAGAGAATGTGTAAACTGAGCAAAGTAAACAAGAGGAACTGAGATGAAAACAAAGATGAAACTGGAAAAATATTTTTCATGACTTCTAGAGCATTCACGTCACTTTAAGCTGCAATATTGCAACAATTTGGGATTTATAGACACACCTCAGTGAACTCTTGACAAGAGTAAAAATAAATCAAGCACAATCTGGACTCAGATCAAGAACTCTGAATTAAATGTTGCATATACACACATACACACACACGTGTATGCACATATACACACACATACACATATAGGCTATTCATTTAGCCCCATTTAATGTTGCTTAGAGGGTAAGATCCCAGTCCTTGTTTAGAAATCAACTAGTTAAATGCCTTATGTATTACCTCTGAGGCTTACTGCTACCTGTGAATCCACAAGCCACATACCTGAGAGGGGGGGGGGAAGAGCTCCAATGACCTATTTTCTGAAGTGACAAATGCTCATGTATGACATACTCAAGTAGAACAGGTTCTTTGACTTCTTCTGCATACGATAAATACCAAATCTTAACTCCTACTTCTTCCCAAGGATTTCACCATATGAACTGTGCCATAGGGATTTACTTCATTATCCTTTGAAACAGAGTCAAAGAAAAACAATTGCTGTGTGCTTACTGCTCCATAATTATTCTGTATTCAGTTATCTCACTCTATAAACCACTAGGAGTGAGGGCCTTTATTTACCTATGTATATACCTTGTCCCACAAAACACACTTGGTAAGAGGGAAGGGGAAGAACACGGGACATTCATATTTCATCCTCCCCTGATGCATTGGACTGACCTGAGCTAGAAATGACATGATGGAATGGATGCTTGAAAACTTACAAGGAACTGGCCGCTGTATTTGCGTGCAATTAGTGTACAGCTATAACTAAGGTGCCACATTTGCTCCTTATGTCTGTCAGGAGGACCAGTTTTGTTCTGTTACTGAACAAAAATTAGAAAAAAAAAATCACTTAATTCTAAAAATAATGGTTTCTCATTAGGAAAATCCCACCATGTTACAGGAACATTAGAGTCTTTTAAAAATATCTCTAGGAATATCTTATAATTCAGGAATGTTTATTTTTCATGGCTAAATGCAGTTAGATTTGTTTCCCTTCACTATAGATCAACTAACTTATGCCACAGCTGGAGGAAAATCTCCAAAATAGAGATATTGATCAATTTCACTAATGCCAGTTGAAGAATTATTTGTTCTAGCAGAGAAAGGGAGAAAAATGGCTCCTAAAGCAGACGGAACTAATCACTGAATGGAGCTTATATTCCTCCCACAATCCTTTCTAAAATGGAGAAATAAATAACTGTGGTTCTTGCAAAAGAAGACTCCATCTAAATTTCACAGCACGAGCATCAACTAACCAGCTGTGAAAAAATCTCTGCAATGTTTCAGACGGTAACAGCTCAGGGCCTTGACACATTGCTAATAGGCCCTGACATGGAGAAGTCATCTAAATTCAGAAATACTTGCTCAAAGTATGTATTTAAAGATGCAGATAATGAGCCAGCAAATTGTCCAATAATCTCAGAGCCCTCTCCACCCCCCTACATGAATGAATGAGGGAGGAGCAGCAGCATTCTACTTCCACCCAGATACACATAATTCACTACAATGATTGCTTTGCTCAAAAACCTCCCCTACCAAGACTGGGAAATGCTGCTCTGAGCTTCCAGCTACCAACAGTAAGGAGAGACATTTCCACAGCCTGGATTTGGGGGTCTGTGAACTGTAAAAAGGAGAGTGATTTGCCAAAGCAGGGAAAAACTGCAATCAGTTTCATAACTTTCCTTGATATTGGCCAGTCCACAGTACCGAGTGAGGGAAAAGAGGGAGAAAGTTAGCTCAGTAACCGTGCTTTTATTGACTTTTCAACATCTTTTTTAAGCTCTTTACTTTTCTTAGCCCTCCATTTAATGAGAAAGTAGAATACTGGGCATTAAGTACTTAAGATATTAATGCCCTGAGAAACAGAACCAGAAGTACTTTGCCAGTGTGCAGAAATAGCAGCCAACTGCAGGCAGAACTGCAGCCACTCTGGGGGCTCAGCACTGCACAGGTACTACACTGCAGGCAGGCAAGAAGCAGAGATGGCTCACAGTCATACATCCAGGTTTACTGAAGCAGAACTAGCCACCTTTCCTGGCTAAGCAGTGCTTGGGACATCCTACAATCAGGAGTTTCAGCTGAGGCAGATATCCCCTGATAACCTCTTCCAACCTATTGCATCTTCTTGTAGCACTGCTCTATGTTCTTACCAGCTAAAAATATGATGTTACAGAGAATAATCTTCAACCAAAAAAATACCTTAAAGAAGCATAAGATACAGCTTCCTTGTGTATTCCATGCAATTCAATTTCAGATCAAGAATTACCATCCGGAAACACATGCCACTGCTTATTTTTTCAGCAGTATTTCACCATGGCTAAAATGGGAAGGAAGTGAAGTAGTTCTTTTTAAATACTAAACTTCAAGGACTGTGCATTTTGATCTACACACATACATATTTCATTAGGTGGTGAACTCCAAAGCAAGGAGACCTCTTGCTTCTCCCATCCAGTAATTTAATGCGCTCTTCTACCAGTGCTCAAAGCATAGAGCTGAAAGTAAAACAGTGTATCTAACTGTAAAATATACTACAGCCTAAAACAATCACGCTATTGTTCCTATTGGCATATTTGCATGTGAACTTTGAAAAGGAGTTAAACCTCTTGCTGGTATGGTAAACCTGTGGGGCCAGCCTGTGCAACCAGTGCTGCTCTGATCTTGCCCCATTCGGGTTGTGAAACTCCCATCACCTGCTCTCTGACCCACACAACCAAGGTTTCCCTCTGATGGAGCAGTTTAGAGACTAAATAGCCACACGAATTTGTGTCATGACATCTAATTTAATCTAATCTAAGATAATACACATCATACATAATTAGCTTTGATTCTTTTTGCACTCAGATAATCGACACCACGACAGCCTATTTCTGATGGGAACCTAGTTTTCCTAAATTGCAAATTTTTAACCTACTTTGTTCTTCTAGCTATGATTTCAAGATGGCAAAGAACTGAACTACTGGACTGGTCACATTATGATCAATTCTTGAGTTACACTTAGAATCCTGAATATACAGTCATTCCGTGCAACTCTCCTAGGTAAAAAGAGTTGTGAGTGGGCCTCTGCTTGAAATATTTTCAACCAAAATCAGGGGGAAGTACATGGAATTCAGCTGAGGGGAAATCATGTATAAGAAAATCTACTTATGACATAAATAAAATACATTTGAGCTGAGTTTTCATATGCCACATGATCATATATTTTCTAGATTTAAAACTACGGCATGAGCCTGTAGTCCATTAATACAGACTGACATTTCAAAGTACGTACTATTGGGCCATTATTATCATATTACCAAACAGAAACATTTGTACAGCTAAAGCCAAACGTTATATACAGAGGACATGGACTGAGCAAACGTTTCTGGAGCAGCAAACACAGATCTACAAAGATTGGATTCATCTCACTGAGATCTGCCCTGGATTCCTTGAGCCCTACATGGGGCTGATTTTGCTACCAAATTTCACCCTTATTTTCTTTGCAAAGACAGAAACACCCTTCCTGTTACAGCACCATCACCAAGTTTTGAATTACAGCCTTTCCAGAGTGATTTTTTGTGGAAAACTTTTGTAAACAGTAATTCTACTCAAGCAAGTTGTGGCATTAAACCTGTTGTATGATACTTGCCCCATTGATGTCAACGGAAAATTTCAATCAACTTCAGAGAGAATGGGTGAGATCCTCACATTTAATTTATTGTAGAAATCGACTGTAAGTTGTTTACTCAGTCCACACAGACAGGCAAAAGGGAAATACGGAAACATCAAAGCTGAAGCGATACTGAAAGCCAATGCTCCTAAACTACCAGTTATACTTTCAAATGAGAGCTAGCAACTCTCAGGGGTTTTTTTCCACTCTTATACTCAGGCAGTTATTTTTATCTTGGCACTGTTCATTTTTGCTATTTCTTTACATCATGTTTGGTGCAATTACAGAGACAGAACTGTGTCAAGTCTCATCTGCACTGCTACCCGCTAACTCTTCTTCTGGGTTTATAACTTTGCAACCTATTGAATTTGTGCTTAAAACATTCTCGAGATACAACTCTGGAATTTTCTGCTCCCTCTACCAACCTCAGTTCAACTGCTACAGAATTTAAATGTTTCATAGTATTGCATATTCTTCCACTGGAGATTACAGCCTGGTAACAGGATACGATTCCGTGCGTGACTTAATCATTTCCAATGCAGATGTCACCATCTACGTTAACCATCTAGATTCCTTTAAAGTCAGAGGAAAGGCTCAGGATTTCCATTCCTGCTCTGTTCCCACCTGTGCCCCTATGCACCTGCCCCAGCCAGGGCTCTCCCCCAGGGCTGGAAACACAGACCACCCAGGAGCACAGCTGACAGGAACAGAGGGCAATGCCGATGTTTCCAATAGAGGAAATGCAAAGCTACATTTTGCTCTGAGGTCTCCGGCAGGTGTTCGACCCCAGGTCTCGCACTGCTCTAACAAGGAGCAGTGCCCCTCGTTGTTCGTGCTGCGCTCCCATTTGGCTTGCTGAGAGGATGTGGTGTGATTAAGCGTGTTGACATACAGAGTCAGCACGTAATTGCAGCTATTCCACATCTCCCTGTCGTTGTGGCACAGGGTATATTTAACCACTACGGTTGCGCTCAGAAATGAAATATACAATCAGCTCTCAAAGCCTCCCCTTTCCCTAAGCATAAGCCTGTGTTTGCCTTAAAGACTGTAATATTTGGTGATCAGCTGGGCTCTGAAGCAACCACCCCCTGTGCCACCCGACGCAGACAAATGCTGAATCGCTGGAAAACACAACACCGAGCCAGTTCTCAAATACTGCTTGTGTCGCGGCACGAATTACTTTCGCATCGCCCCAGGCAACTGGATCTCCTGCCTGGAAATCCTACCCGAGGTTCCGATGAAATCTCCGTGATTTTCCCCTCCGCTCCCACCACGCACGGCCAGGAGCAGAGGCCGAAATCTCACCCCAGACACCCCCATCCAAATAGCCCCGGTTATGCGGGATGAGGACGCAGCCCCACACACCGCACACACCGCCGGGGGCAGCGGCTGCCGAGCCCACCCGGGGGGCTCCCGCTGGGGCTGCGGGCAGCGCCCGGAGCGAGGGCGGCCCCAATGGAGCAGCCGGCTCGGCACGCTCTCCCGACACCCGCAGCTTCCCCTGCGCTGCGACAGCGACAGCTCCCCCCGGAGATACGCAGACATCCCATTTATTTTTCTTATCTTCCAAACGGACAATCCTCAGCTCGCTCCCCCCGCACCGCGACAGACCCCAACGCCCTCTCCAGCCCCGGGGAGGGTTAGCGGAGGGCTCGCCGCCTACCTGTGCCGGTACTCATGGCGTGCAGAGGGGCCGCACCCGCCGCCCCGCTCCGCTTCGCTCCGCCGTCACCGCGCTCCCGCGGGCGGCACCGGGCCCATCCCCGCCCGCCGCCCGCAGCGGGGCAGGCGGCTCCGCCCCGCCGCCAGGTGCCCGCACCCTCTGCACGGCCTCGGCGCGGCGGGCACCTTGGGAAGTGTAGGCAGCCCCGCGGACTACATCCCCCTCCGTGCCTTGCTGCTCCTGCGGGCAGCACTGCTGCAGCCGTGTCCCCCCCCCGCAGCCTGCTCCCACCTGCTGCCCTGTGCTCCGTGAGTGAGGTCGCCTTCTGCATCATCCTGCCCTGCTGGTGCGCGGCTGATGCGTCCGCCAAAGCAAGTCGGTGCACAGGTGCTTTAGCATACCCCTCGACGCCTGGAGAATGAAGATGAGGGTGTTTGTGTTATTCCTCGGCTCGGCCTGCACTCCAGGCAGCGCTGCACCACAGATGTCTGGCAGCACGTCTGGTTATTAAGGAGGAAGGCAGTGTGTTCTGAAGCAAGCAAACTCTCACCCATCCTTTGTATTGGAAACGAAGAAGACTCACAGTGGTTTATAGAAGCCAGCCTATCCAGTATTCCACCTGTCTAAAAATTAACTACTATAGCTTTGGTATGAACTATGTTTAAAAAGAATTAATAGTCCATTTTAAGAAACCTAGATAACTCCAGCTGCAATTACATAACGCAGCCTCGCACAGCTCCTCTGATGCAGAGTTCAGGGCAGCTCAGTGTTGTAGTGGGAGGAAGCAGGACTACAGGTAAGGTTGCTTTGCATTCAAATGAAGCAAATCTAGGATTGAGAGCACCTGGAGATAATCAGTACCACCAGGAAGACTATGAACCTACAATGAGGATGAGACAATCCAGGCTGCCTGGAGAGGTTATGGATGGCCCACCACAGAGGTGCTAAAGGCTAGGATGGATAGAGCTGTGTGCAGCCTGATGTGATGGGTGGCCCCCAGCAGGGGGTTGGAACTGGAGGGGACTGAAGTTCTTTCACAACCTAAGCTATGATTCTGTGAATCCAGTGTCCCGTTTCTAACAGCTGCTAGCAGGGGATATCAATGGAGGGGACTCCCTGAGCCAGGTGTGCATTCTTTGTGTTAAAGAACCTTCCATGCATTTTCTTCCATTGTCTCATTCAGTTGTTCTTTGAATCCATGCACGCTTTACAGCATGCATGGCATCCTGCTTGAGGAATTTCACAGTGAACTGTATTGCTGTGAAGAGCCATCTACTTTTTGCTCAGCATGCTACTTGCTACCTTCACTGGAAGAAACAGCAAACGTACTGTTCCCTATTCACTTTCTCAGTGTCACTTATGGGTTTGCTCTATCAGATTCCACTCTTGTAATATATTGACTCCTCCCTTAAAACTTGCTTTATAACTTCAGAAGCTGCTGTTATTTCCTATCATTAATTGGGGAGTGCATCACTGGCTGTTTAACAGCATGTTTTCCTTGCTGCTTTCATTACCTATTTTCCATCTTGCAGCCATGCGCCACCCATTTTCCATGGAAAACTTTCTTGAGCTGCCCAGCTGTGCTGAAGCAGCTGTGTTGCTGTTGGCCTGGTAAAGCTCCAGTAAGTTGCAGAGCACATATGAATATCTATGTGTTCATGTATGTTATATATCACGCTAGCAGAAATGTGTAGAGAATCTCAATTGTGGCTGTGCAGCATCCGTCTTGTCTCTGTTCTGCATTCAAGCTAATGAGATTTGGCTTCCAGCATCACTGCAATTTGTGTAATAATTTAATCATGAAATATCTTTGCATATAATAACCATCATGAGTTCAAGGCATTCTCAGAGTGATGCTGGTAAGCCTGTGGCTATATGGAATTGTTGCTTTGAAAGCTAAATGAGATATAATGCTGTATCAAAGACAGTGGATATTCGATCAGTATTGGATGTAACATGAAGAAACTGCTTTAGGACTGTTGAAGGTTGACTCCTCCTGCATTGCTGCTCAGTGGAAGACTACTAAAGCCTTTGCTTCCTCATCGCAGAGAGAACCCCTACTCTATGAGAAGAATTCTGAAGTTCAGAATTATGTTACCAACCAAAATCTCACGCTAAAAAGCAGTCATCTCTTGATGACATTTTTAAAAGCAGTCAGCTCATCCAGACACTGTGAAGAAGGCTAAAAAGTCAGCCTCCAAAATGTCAGCATTTTGCACCACTTCCCCCATTACTGGAAGGTGAAATGGGATGCGACAATCCTGATGATTTTTTTCTGCACCAAATCCTCAGTGCCATTCTGGAAGAACATAGAAAAATGTATACAAGGCAAAAAGGAGTTTACTTTCCTTTTATGCATTTTTTTTTTCTAGCATTTCTTCACTAATGTTATTCAGGGGAGTTGGAGTAGATGATCTTTAAAGATTCTTTCCAACCCAAACCATTCTACGAATCTAAGAAGTCATAATGCATTTTACTGTCGCTGCGTACATAAACTGTATTTCTTAAATATATCCACGTTTCATTCTTTTACATTAGTTATACTGGGAAAAAAAAAATCTCTTTCTGTTGCACCACTCCAGCAATTAGAAATGCATCTGTGGCAAATAAGGTAATATGGCTCATATTTCATTTTCCTCTCTTCCAGAAAAAAAAGATGTATGTAGTCAGGTTCTTCCTCTAAGGCATTATGTGATATTCCAGTGTGACAGACTTAGAATTATGTATGGTTTCATGTAAAGGGAAAAGGCATGAGCATTTAAATATAAGATAAACCAGAACAATCAATAAAGCATATATTCATGGATAGACACAAGCATTACACCTGACAGTGTGCATGTTCTTGTTCTCGTGCATGCTTCTGGTTGTTAAGTAATACCGCAGATTGAAGGACTGACAAAATACGTATCCTTGCTGAAGCAGTTTGCACTTCTGCAGGAAGCCTAGACATTTATTTTTTCCTCAAGTGGAGTTAACCACATTGTTAATGTGTTTCCCTTTCTTCATTTTCTCATTCTTATTGCTCTTAAAAATCACGAGAGTTCAGTGGTTGTAATATTCAGTTACTAACAGGTAAACAGGTCCAGAGAAGGGCAATGAGGCTAGTGAAGGCTTGGAAAATCAGCCCT
>PPHD01025979.1:0-11596 GCA_002909625.1 Bambusicola thoracicus
CCTCCAACTCCCTGAGTTTATCTTGCAAGGTATCCAGCTGCAAGAGACCTTGTGATACACTGAAAGATTCATTGAAACGAAGTGGTGTGGAACAGCTAGAATCTGTTTCGCTTTCCTCAGAAGCAATTGAAACAATACGAAGCAGGTCGTCCTTCTTTGACAGTTCATGCTGGAGCTGGTTAACCTAGCACAAAATAAGATTACCAGCTTGTGAACTACTGTTTAGCTAAACACTATTACAGTATTATTTATACAGCATCTAAATGCTTCTTATATATCACTGCTCTACTCTAAAATGAGATTAAAACTGCTCACTGGCCACAATCTATTTATTTATATTTGCATAGAAGATCCAGGCCCTGTTTATCCTACAGGAAGTTCACAAAATCATAGTTTTAGCACTGTAAAGGAGACTGAAAATTTAAGGTAATACAGGAATGGACAACACAGCTTACTATTTTTTTTTTGTTTGTTCTTTAGGACAATTTACTTTAAAATAATTTTCCATCTGCCTTGTTACATCTAACATTTTAACAAGCTAGTATCTTTTCGTTTATGACCATTTTTCTGCACTGTAACTTCCTGGAGAAATAGCCAGTAGATATCTATGTATGCGCACAGAATGGTCCCCTCCAGTCTATATAGTAAATGAACCATAGGACAAAGATAAATCAAGACAAATTCCATTTTGCATATCGATACTTTTATGTGAATAAATAAGCCTATGCTGGCCTACAGCTGATTGTGAATATGTACTTATTACCAGCATACTGTTTAATACAAGCAGCTGAAACTATTTCACTATCACTCAGTCTACATGTATTGTCCCCAGAGATAAAAAATACAAAACAAAACTTGGGATACTTTCTAGGTTGACAAGTATTTAATTCTTTTTTTTTTTTTTTTTTAAAGCAAGAATAATTAAGAGAAGATTAAATAAAGAATAAGTGCTTAAAGGAAAAAATGTAATGAAGATATGGAACAGAACTTTCTTTTAGTGTTTTTTTAAATTTCGTATTTAAGTGGAAGCACTCCATTAAGTCAACTCCTTTTCTGACTGCTTCTTCTCTTCGGAAGTTGCTATGTAGAAGGTCACAACACATGTCAACTACATAGTTTATTTTTACTTATATTATTATATTCTTAGTTTTAAACAAAAATATCAGACTGATGGTCAAAACAAACACTTTAAAAGTGCAATTTTGCACTTTATATCATAAATAGCACCTAACGTTCTCACGATTTCTCAGTAACTACCATGTGCAGACCTCATAGTCAATCCTTAGCTCAAGAAAGTTGAGTGAACTACGCCAATGAGGAGAATGATTTCTAAGTACACCACCTAGTTTGAAAGCAGCAATCATGTGTTCACAATGGAATAATATATTTCTACTAATCCTATTTCTATCATCATAAAAAGAAGAAAAAAAAAAGAAGAAAAAAGAATCACTCACTTGATCTAGAGTTTGTCCTAACTGTTCCTCTAGCGCTTCATTCTGCTCTGTCAACAGATGGTTTCGCTTAAGCAGGGCTTGTCCAATTCGTGCTGCCAGTTCCAGGTCCCGATCTTTCTGCACGTAAAAAGACAATGAATGCCTACTTTTGATCAGATAAAGTGTAAATTCGTAGTAATTTCGAATTTTCCTAGTTACTGTTTCATGCATCAACACTGTGAGATCTCCACTCACTATCAAATGCATTGGCTCTACAACATTGTCAAAAAAATAATTAATACTTCATTTTGATCCAGAACACGTCCCAAACTGCGTTTCTCTTGCATAGTCATTTTTAGTAACAGGGGACAGCACCTAGCCTAGGTATAGTTTTGATGAGGTTGTGGGCTCTGTTGTATTATTCTAAGAATTCACGTATGCCTAGTTCTATTGTCTTTCAAGTAGCAACTTCTCCAGAACAGACTGCTTAAGTGGAATAAAAAATAATAGAATAAATAGAATAATACAATAAATAATAGAATAAATGGAATAAAAGCCAAGAAGAAAGCTGTTTCTTCCTTGTTACTTGCCAGCTCCTCTGAGGCATCCATAGTTTAGCTAAATTCTGTTTCTGAGATGATGCAACTGACTAGGCAGCTTCTCATGGCCCATGTGTTTGATAAGCAGCTCGTGAAGACAACTGAATCAGGATTCCCAGGAGCTGAATAATCTCTTCAATAATCAGAGTAGCTGAATAATCTCTTGAATTACATGTCCTCAAATATATTAACACAGCATTACAGAGATGAATGTACCTCAGCTAGCAGATGTTTGACCATACCAGCATCACTGTAGGTTTTCTGCTCCACATTATCTGTACCTAGAACTGACAAGACAAAAAAAACACACTTATTGAAGTACCTTAATTTAAAAGAGAACTGCTGGGAAGGCAGAGAACTAAAACACAGCAGAAATGCAGCAATCAGTTGAGGAAACTAGCAGAGACTTAAGAAAATGCATTTTAACTTCAGAAATACGAAACAATACTAATCTGAGAGACTGATCTAATGAGTTATTGACTATTTGCAGCTCTCAGCAATATTAGCTAGAACCTGAGGTGCTTGCATATCCTGTAAAATTCGAAAATGTTGAAGAATCTTTAGATTAACTTTTTCAATGTAGCTAAGCTATTACATCATCCACCAAGGTGGGGAGAAAGGGAGAGTAATGCATATCCAAATATAGCTGAAAACACTTGAAGACTTCATTCAGAACAAGCAGGACTTGAAAAATGGGACTTAAGGGCATGAAGAACATGAGACAATTCTGAACAAAACTAAGTGCTAAAACGTTAATTGCTATCCTAGTTCTTGTCCTGAGAAACAAAAGACACTAGTAAGAAAACTCTTAGTTACCTTGTGAAAATTTGCAAGATCCAGACAAGGAGGAGGGAGGAAGTTCAATAAGAGCTATAGTAACAGAAAATGAAAGACAGAAGAAAGAAAAAGAAGAGGAAAAAGAATTAAAATTTAAGGTAATAGTCTACTGGGTCTGGCTGGGATGGAGTAGATCTTCCTCACAGCAGACCATACACTGCTGAGCTTTGCACTTGTAGCTAGAACAGTACTGATAACACACCAATATTTTGTCTACTGCTACGTGGTGCTGGCACAGCATCAAGACTTTCTCCCCCTGCTGAAAAAAAAAACAAAAAAAAAACAGTAGGCAGGGGGTGAAAAAGAGGTGGGGAGGGGACATCACCAGGGCAGCTGTCCTGAACTATCCAATGGAATATTCTGTACTGTATGATGCCATGCTCAGCAGAAAAAAAACCTGAGGAAATGGACAGAGAAGGGGAACTCTTGTTATGAAAGTATTTTCCTGAGCAAACACTACACGTACTGAAACCCTGCTTCTCAAGACATGTCTGAACAGTTTGCTGATGGGAAGCAGATAACAATTATTTTTTCCCCGTGTTTCTTATGCCTGTTGGGTTTGGGTTTGTTTTTTTTTCCCCTTTAATTACATTACCCTTATCTCAACCCAAGTCTCTTTTCTTCCATAGTATTTTTTCCCCCCATTCTTTTGACAAGGGGGAGTGAGAGAGTGGTATGGTGGGGTTTAGCCAGCAACCACTGCAAATGGAATAGTTATTTGCATACATCCTCCACCATAAAAAAAGTAAAGAGATATGTAAAGCGTATCTTTTTCATTCCTAAAACTTTTGTGGAACTTTTACGGAGCCACTGAAATATGATTCTCCTCAAAATTAGAATTAGGTATCTTACTTACAGGTGAAGGATGTTTATGCCTGTTAAAGTTGAACAGAAATTCGCTATTTTCAATTTATGGAATCATGATCAAGAGAGCAAAAAAATGCAGCAATATAAAATGAATAAATACAGAAGTATCTGCTTCAGCTGAAGGTGTAAATTAATCTGTTTTGAAACTAATTCCATCACCACTGCATCGTGACATTAGATTATTATGGGATTTGGTCTAAACCTATTTCTGATAATTTTATGCCTTGTTTAAATCTGATTCATACTCCAAGTACATCATGGTAATGGTTCTGAGTGTTTTTGTCTTAGTTCTCATTGAGGGCTGCTGATGTAGTTGTGAGACAATGGAGCTACACTGAAGTGTGCAGTGATTTTATTAATGTATGTTATGTGAACTATGTATATCCTTTATAAAGGTAATGCCCACAATTAACCTCACATAACATAACACTAAGTCTGTGCTTCAGAAAAAAATAAGTTGCATTTTAGCATATGAAGAAACTTGTATAGTCTTTAAAGAGGAGAACAGAAAGAGCAATATAGAAGAATAAGATTTACTGAACTGTTTCTGTAATAGTTTAACAGGGAAGAAAATGAAACTAACAAGTTAAATACTTTTTACCAAGTAGATTAGTAAGCATAAAAAACCAACACACGCCATCCAAATATTAACAAGCTTTGAACTTCAAGCAGTGATATTTACTAACTCTGTTTTAAGGTGGGGTGAAAATAGAAAACCAACTCCTCAAAAAGTAAAGTACTTACCTGTGGGAAGACATGCATTTTGGAGGACAGTTTTACTGTGTCACTTCCACATTGTTTGCCAAGAAGGCACTTACTTTGCTTATTAATATTTTGAAAATTCAACTGCACACAAAAATAACTATCAGCCCTTATAGCCAGCCCTCCTGCGGTTAAGTGTTTCCACGGGATGACTTCAAGTGGAAGTTTCTACCCATTGTTAAATCAACTTAATAAAGATCTATATGCTAAGTACACACAGAGTTACTCAGATACATAGGTTCCTAAAAACAAAGATATCTATCTCCTCTGGTAAATGAAATCTCAGAACTAACAGCTTTGAAACTGAGCTCCATACAACCTTTGTTAATTTCCTTCAGTACAGAATCAAAACTACACATAAGTTTGTTATACCACTCTCTTATGAGCACATATTCACTCACCTTGCCTTGTGAAGGCTGCAAACAACTCTTCATTTTGGTTAATATTCTTGTTATGTAGTGCCATGTCCCTTTATTCACATATTCAAAGTACTTCTAAGGACAGACATTTTCTAATTCTAGGTTTCTTAGGCTACCTCAGTTGAAGCAGAAAATATTCATCTGTCTCAAAGAAAGCCTTCTTCCACTTCACTGGAAGCAAGGTGAGTGTCAGTAGGAACTCACCCAGTCACTGGATCAACCTTTTAATAGGCAGCAGCAGCCATAAAAAGAGGAGGAGTTCAAGTGAACTAAGCGTGTTGCTATTTTTTTCCCTTAGATATTGACTACAAATTGAATCACATCATAACTTCATTATTCTTTTTAGGAAAAAGTTGCCAGAATGTTTCCATACATGTATAGAGAGAGGGAGAAAGATACCCATAAAAATCCCTAGTTATGTTTCAAGACTATGATCGTCACACTCCCAATGTCAGTCAATTGTAAGAAAGATGCAAACTTCAGCTAACAAGTGATTCAGATGTGATTGTAACTAGATTCTGCTCTGTGTTTCTGTCTGTCTGGGACCATCCCAGTATCTTCTTGTAAGTTATTAGGCTCAAAAAGTCTCATATGATGACTGCTCTTTGGACATTTTCTCAGAGAAACATAAACTGTATTTATCTTGAATTTATATGGCTTGCAAGTTACAACAGTGTACTTAAATCATCATCATAGAATGGCTTGGGTCTAGTTCCAACACCCTGCCATGGGCAGGGTTACCACCAGTTAGATCAGGCTGTCCAGAGCTCAGTCTAGCCTTGAAGACCTCCAGGGATGGAGTATCCGCAGATTCTCTTTGCAGCCTGCTTCAGCACTTCACCACTCTCTAAGTAAAGAATTTCCTCCTGAAATCTAACCTAAATCTGCTCGCTTTTAGTTTAAAACCATTCTCCCTTATCACTACCTGCCCAAATAAATGATAGAGTTAATTCTGTATGTTAAATCGAACTACAATGTTTTAAATTAATGTGATGCATTTCACATCCAGACTGGGTAACCACACTTTAATCTTGCATACAGAAGTGTCTACATAATCCTAAAATGCAAAATTCTAAGATAGGCTCATTCAAATGATTCAGTTTTAGACAGAAATTTACAGTCATAGTTACTGAACACCTTTGAGAACGCAAGGAAAACTATGGCAGCTGTGACAAAGAATTCTCACAAGCAGCTCACTACTTTCACAGAACACATCTCTATAGCTAAAAAAAAAAAACAAACAAAAAAAACTTTTTGCTGGATGAAGGAGGAAGATGCCAGTTTCCGTAATATCTTGATAGCCACATAATGCATGACTTAAAACCCCTGCCTCTCACTGATTGGAAATGCAAGCTTACATTCACTGAAGAACCTTCTCTCAGAGCTCTGTGCTTTATCACACTGGAAATACATGCACTGACCAGAGACACGTTTGATGTCAAGTTGCTACCAGCACTGACAGACTTTGATCCCACCTCTTTATATTTATAACTCTGAGGACAGTACACACCCCACTGACTACACACAATCACTTCAAGTGAACTATAAAAGTGTTCATTCAACTCAAAATTCATTTGTGTTTGCAGTACTATTATCAGAAATAGGCTGAGCAATAATCATTATGTAGCTTTCAATATACCTTCTGCACTTAGAAAAACTCCAAGAATGAAAGTTCAACTGATAACAAGATTGCTTTAAATTATGGAATACTGTATTTGCAAAAGGCAGTATGTTACTTTTATTTAATCATTTGCTATATACCTTGGGTGGAGGCTGAAAG
Organism: Bambusicola thoracicus; assembly: GCA_002909625.1. Classification (NCBI taxonomy): domain Eukaryota; kingdom Metazoa; phylum Chordata; class Aves; order Galliformes; family Phasianidae; genus Bambusicola; species Bambusicola thoracicus. Next base: position 6,698 of record PPHD01025979.1, read on the forward strand.
CACAAACAACAAAAAATCCCTGTTCAGAGGTGGCAAGTATGTGGACGAGGCAATCAATACAGAGAAATAGTAATCCAAATACCAAGTTCATTCACCCCGGGTTATTCCTTCTAACACATGGAAAAAACAGGACTTAGCCATTTGCAGAATCATAGAATCCTTAGAGTTGGAATGGATCTTTTAATGCCATCTAGTCCAACTCCCCTGCAGTGAACAGGGACATGCACAGCTAGATCAGGATACCCAAGGCCTGATCCAGCCTCGCTTTGAAAGTCTCCAGGGATGAGGTATCAACCACATCTCTGGGCAACCAGTTCCAGTGCTTCACCACCCTTACTGTAAAAGACTTTTTCCTTATATTCAACCTAAATTTACCCTCTTTGAGCTTGAAGCCATTTCCCTTTGTACAAAGAGGGTAGATTTATCTAAAAGCGCTTACAATGCTTTCCTCTTTTTACACAAGAAACACTTGAAATTCAGACAAGTGTTTAGTGTTTTTTTTCCTGCAACCTTTCTATACCATTTGATTATTAACATATTAATGGTTTCTCTACACGATCTGATACTATCCATTTTCTTCATGATCTGCTAGCTTTAAGGACTGCTGTAATCACAACTGACTGGTAGCAAAAAATTAGTTATTATTTTCAGAACTAGAAGGCAGTGATCAACATTGATCTAGTACTCACCTACCTGGCTCTCACACAATTTATATCCCCAGAAGAAACAACTAAGAGCATCTTAAAAGCAACACTGACAAAATATATCAGCGCAAACATCATTAAATAAATAAAAAAAAAAATAAATCACAGCATTGTTAATGTTCCTGCGAACAGGATATGCCGTACCTCTCTTATTTCATATAATCTAGCACATTTTTAGGTTCTCCCCTCTTTATCCCCCCTCATCATGTTTCTGACCTTGTTTCTAAAGGAAAGCTAATGATCAGGCAGCCATGTGACATGCTAGCTCAGCTCTAAGAATGGCAGTCATACTAAAAGCACTTCCTCTGAAATCAGCTTTTTGTTCCACTTGTGCTAAAATGCTCAAATTTGAACATTACATTACTCAGTTCACAATTACATTTTTCTCTTAAATAAATATAAAAAATAAAAAATAACAAAAGAAATCCTTAGGCGCAGATATACTCACTCACGTAACGGAAGGTCTCCTCATCATGAACTGGAGAAGAGATTTCAGGAAGATGACCACGGCGGGTAGGAGACTGAATCCAGTCTTGATTTTCATAAAGATACAGAGAGTCCACTCGTAATTTGTAATCTGGCAACTGTTCTTCTAGCATGCTCACCAACTCTACCTCAGGAAGGTCCTCAGCGGAGCAGACATCTAGAAATGATTCAATGCCAGTAAGAGAACATGACTATAAAATATGCCACGTATTTAATATATGCTATCGTAGTACTGATCCTACTTACTACGCTTCTATAAATCTTCAGTAGATTTGAAAAGAATTATTCTGTACTGAACAAATGACCAGAATACTTATTGATTTAATACTTAATTGAAATTACAGTATTTGCAAGTTCCTCATTCCCAAGTTACTGCAAAACTTCCTGCAAAGCTGTTTTATTCATGGCTCCCTCTGATTTCTTCAATACAATACGTGTAATGAGTTTCAGTTTCTATCTTTTCCTGCTTATTGAACTAAAACAGAGACCTACATTCTATCAATTAGTTTTGTAAGGTTTCATTGACTTTAGCATGGTTACAGTTCCCTTTCCTGAAGGAAATTCACATTTTTCTGTTTCTTCCATTTATGCTTTTGTTTGCCAATTAATATAAGTTTTAATAAATTAAAATAAGTTTTAATAAAACAAATAGCAACTGAATACTGTCTTGAAATTAGGCAACTTGAGTATACAATTCTGTTGTGTAAACACAGCACCTAAAAATTCTGAACAGGAAATTCAACTCTTCCTGCTTTTCCTGCTCTTCAATATTATTGCAAACAAACAAACAAAAACACATTAAGTTGCTAAAATACTGCATATCAGAGGTATATAATTATTATCTTTTGAACATGCCCACTAAAGATGAAGGCCATCTTCGATAACTTTCAATAGAAGAAAAGCCAGTAAATGATCAATGTGAAATGCAAGGCTGTTTTCAGGTTGGCAATCTATAAAACATTAGATGCATTTAAGATTTGTACCAGAATTATTTCCCCAGCTCACCAGAGATGCTCTCCAAGATCCTGCGATCAACATTCATGAGTGTCTCTTTACAGTTCACTTCTTTGGAAATTGCATTCTGTAGTCAGATTGTGCACTGTCCCTTTATTGCTTTGGTAGAAAGACGGCTTTGGTTTAGAGACAGAGTAACTGACAGCCATCAAGCTACTCAGACGCTAACAAATCTGGCATCAGTTCCCTTCTGTAGACTGGTTCCTATTCCAAATCTCTTAGGACATGCTCATCATGAGGTACTACTCATCAGCAGCAATATCTATAGGTTATTTCATGAAAGCTGCATAAGACCTTCAGCTCAGCCATAACCTAGAAATAAAACAAAGAGAATGCAAGAATTTAACAGACATCTCTCGTTCAAATGAGATAGCTCGATTAATTTGACCTCATTTTTTTCAGCCTATTTCTTCTCTGTATTACCACTTAACTCAAGAAACCCAAACATTTTAATCCTTAGCTTACACATTACATAATTATATGTTCAACGTGGTGTTAAAAAAATGTCTTCACCCCACACTAATAAGATTCTGCTCTGAGCTTTCTATCTCAGCTCTTCTCATGTGACACATGCTCCAGTTCTTTAACCTCTGCAGGATCCACAATTATGTTGACGTCTCTTGCACTAGGAGTCCCAGAATTGAACACACAACTGTACATGTGTCTCACCGTGGCTGATTAGAGGGGAAAGATCACATCCCTCAACCAGCTTCTGATCCTCCTAATGCCACGGAAGATGGCTGTTGACCTTCCTTCTTACAAGGGAACATTGCTGGCTAATGTTCTACTTATTCTTTACCAGAACTCCCAGGTCCTTTTTGACAAAGCTGTTTTGCAGATTGTCAGTTCCCAGCATGTACTGCTACATAGCTTATTCTGAGGTGCAGGACTTGGGATTTGCCAATCAGTTCATTACTGAACAGGAGGCAATGGACAAAAACTGAAATGTAGGAGATCCTGTCTGAACACTGGAAGCGGTTGTTGGTGGTGGTTTTTCATTGTGAGGGTAACTGAGAACTGGAAAAGGCTGTCCAGACAGACAGTGGAGTTTCCATCCTTGGAGATATGCAAAAGTCATCTGGAAATGGTCCTAAGCAAGCAGCTCCACGTTGCTCTGCCTTGAGCAGAGTTGGACCTTCCAATCTCAACCATTCTGTGAGTCACTTAAGGTAGCAATGCAGGTTCATAAAAAGTGTTACATGTCATCAGACTAAGTTTTACTTCTCAGTTTAGCAAGTGCTTAAAATGTAAAAGCCTCAGAGCAGTTCTTACTGTGTTATGATGTAACCATGCTTGATAAAAAAACAACCTCCTCACAAGGCAAGGTGGTTTTGTTCTCTGTTTTCCACCAGACATGCCAAGGTTACATTCCTTCCCTTGCAAGTCCTTCTTAGGAACTTCAATACACTATCATATGTTAATCAGAAGGAAGAAAAATAGAGACCCAAATGTTTAATAGTTAATATTAGCAGATAATATTAATAGGGAGATGCTTGCAAACAGCCTTACTAAAACTGCATAAAAATGAACAATTATTGTTTCTTCTGGTTATTCAAGTTTCAATCCTGATTCTGTTAGATTGCTGTATAAACAGCGGTTATGATATCTACTCTAAACCATATTAAAAAGCTGCCAATTAAAAAATACAAATCACATTAAAGGAGAAATGATCACAGGCAGTTATAAGACAATGCAGCATTACAGCACTTGTGACCACAATTAAGAGCCTGAGGCCAGTAATAAAGCAGTTTGCAATGGCAATTCTGCTTCACAAATGGGATATGCCAGCGTCCATACACATAGCTTACCCCTACATCACGTGTTGCATTATTAATGTATACAGTGCAGTTACACAAGGTACTAAAAGCAGCACAAACAGCTGGAAGGTGTCCCAGAAAATAATCACCACAGGACACATCAAATCAATCCTATTCAAAGCAGAACTTTTAAGTTACAATTCTCCAATAAATAACTTAATCTCATATTTCTTTTACACGGACATCTCATGGAAGCACTGTACACCCATAACACCAAAGGTCAGAGGCATGTGTGCCTGATAAAGTAGACACACCGGGCTGTGCCACCTGCACGTATTAACAACTGATTTTTTCTTGCCTTTTTTGTTGTTGTTCCCCAGCCCTCTGACAAAACTCATATTCTTGTCCAATTTTAAAAACATTATAAGGCGGAATCCTTCCTTCATCTGGCACTTTTGCAGCTACTATACTCAACATTTCCTATAAGCAAATGTGAGAGTAGGACTGTATGTGTGTTTGTAACTCATCTGCCTCAAGTTTCTATGATTCCTTAAGTGTCTCAGAAGAAACTGCATTTATTACAATAATACAGCTCAAGAATAATTTTTTTTCCGTAAAGTATATTCACTTTATAACTACATGACGCCAGATGATATTTATTTAAGGCAATGTTTTGTTTGTATTTGGTTAATCCTATAACAAAATACTTCCTCTGTATTGTTTTTAAATCAAAAACTCGGTAGTCAAAAGAAACCAAAGAAATTCAAAGAAAGAAACAAGCAAAAAGCGCAATGCAAAGTGTGGGTTGTGAGCAGGGTGGTTGGGGGTGTTTGCGTGCACCATAGGGTGGTCATGGTGGTGCCTGCGTGCACTGTAGGGTCGTGGGTGGTACCTGCGAGCACCAGGGGTGGACACCTTGAGAGGTGATCAGCTGGTTC
>PPHD01025980.1:0-11596 GCA_002909625.1 Bambusicola thoracicus
CCCCCCCCCCCCCAACCAGTGCTGCCTTCCTCAGGTGTGCTCAGAAACCTCCAGCCATGTTTAAAGGTTTGCAAAATTCAGAACATCCAAAAGTTCTCCTGGGAGGGACTGCAGAACACCCGTGTGCTGTTGTCACTGTTGTACAGAGCCCGCCAAGCTGCGGGAGGGGTCACCTCCAGCACCCCCACCACGAGGGGCCAGGATGATTTAGGGATGGGGATAGAGCCCCAGTGTGCAGCTGTTGGCACTGACTGCTCTCCCCATGCCAGCTGCTATCTCAGAAATCATGTCTTTCTGCCAGCAGCCACTGTGGGCTTCCATCCCCATTTCCCTTTTTGTTCAGCATTCAGAGAAGCCTCCAAGAACTGCATCTTGGCTCCTGGCATGCAGCCACAGGGGCAGTTCTGTTGGCACAGACTGAAAAGTAATGCGGACACTGCAGAACCTGCAGCCGGTGTCCGGCCACGTGCACCACAGCCACACACAGCACAGCTACATGCATCACAGCCACACGCAGTGCAGCACAGCCACATGCAGCACAGCCACATGCAGTATAGCACAGCCACACGCAGGACAGCCACATGCAGCACAGCCAGGCTCCCTGCACAGCAAAGAGCCCCAGATACATGCAGGGGAAAACTGAATGCTGCACAGTCTGTGGGGGGAAAGAGATGCAGAAATGAGGACCACATACTTCAGGAGTGGGCAGAGAGTTGCGGTGCCCCCAGCATGTTTGGAGCCGGGAAGCTCCCAGCACTTGCACACTCCTTAAATAATAGTCATAAACAATACAGGAATTAATTGGTGCCAGCACTGGGGAGCTATGCCATGTGTTGCTTTACTCAGCTTTGTGTCACTGTATGGCGGTTACAGTGGCTGCTGTGCTCAGTGACCAAAAGCTCTCACAGCCCCCAGGGGACCAGAGGGGCCCAGGAGCAGCCCAGCAGCAGCAGTTCAGAGCTGCCAGCCTCAGCCATGTGCTGCACCCATGGCACAGAGCCGTGCAGTGCCGCGAATGCCAGGCACAGCCCTACAGGACAGATGTGGTGCATGGTTGAGTCATGGCAGTGCCATCCCCGTGCATCCCAGCAGTGTGCTCCTGCAGCAGGAGGTGCCGGGGTTGTGTTGTGTGGCCTCACTTCAGGAACAGGCGGGTTTTCCGGTCACCAATCACAAACCTTGCAGGAGAGAAAAGAAGTTTAGGGTCAGCATCTGCACTGTTGCGGTGTGCATAGGGAACACGGAGTGCAGTAGCTCAGCACCAGCCCCATGGGGAGATGCAGATAAAGCCAGCAGACATGCCAGGCTTGGAAGCTGCATGAGGCTTTGCTGCCTCCTCAGAGAGAAGAGGAAGAAGCAGAGGGGCTGGGGCTCTGCCGCAGGATGGGGCGGGGAGCAGGGAGAGGGCAGCCCCACAGCACCATGTACCTTATCAGTAAGCTGGAGATCAGGCAGCCGATCAGAGGCCCGACCCAGTACACCCAGTGGTAGAGCCAGTAGTTGGCTATCACAGCTGGCCCAAAGGCTCGGGCAGGGTTCATGCAGGGTCCGGATATAGAACCCCTGGAAAAGGAACAAACAACATGAGCTGCTCCTTAGGGAGTGGAGCAGCTCCCATGTCCTGTGTCCATTTGCAGGGATGCCCAGCGTAGTGTGAAAGCTGCTGAGCCCATTCTGGGGCTCACCCGGTGCCCAGCTTTTAACCAGAGAATGCTCTGCGCTGTGCGCAGGTAGCAGAACAGTGCAAGGGAGCCAACAGCATGCACAGCTTAAAGAAACCGCAACGGATAAATATTTGCACGAGGTTTGGGCAATGTTTAAATAAGAGCTCTGAATCCCGCTAGAGGGGGCACTGCCTTAACCAAACAAGCCATTAACATTCAGAATTGTGCGTGCTGGCTGTCTGGGTGCAGTGCCGTAGGACGCACTGGGGGCGCTTGCCCTTAGCGCCTGCCCCACGGCTGAGCCTGGCAGCGATTCCAGCAGCCGCGACGACACACACATTGAGGAGCTGCCCTTGTTTGCTCAGGGCTTCCTACTGTCAACACTGCCGGGGTGGCTGCTCGCTTTTATCAGCCCATAGCAGGTAATTGCAGAGGCTGGTGCGGCACGAGGCATCCACATGCTGGACTCGAGCCTCTGACCTCCCTGCCACATATCTGGGGTGTGCCCAGCAATTCCCACCTACCAGTGCCAGCAGGGCCAAGCGTCTGAACTGCCAGCATCCACAGACATGCTCAGAACCCACCAGTTGCTCTGCCCAGAAGGATCTGAGTAGGGCTGCAAGGGGGCATATCCCATCCCATCTCACTCCATCCCGTCCCATCTCATCCCATTCACCCCATACTATTCCATCCCATCCTATTCCATCCAGGCCCATCCCAAAACCTACCAACTTAAACCATCCCAATCCACCCAAAACTGTCCCATCCCATCCCGTCCTGTTCCTCTCCACTCTCTGGTGCAGTATGCAACAACTATGGTTCCAGTTGGGGTGGCAGTGGGATGCCCCGGTGCTGGGAGCTGGCAGTCCCAGGCTTTGCCCACCACAGGCTGCAGGGAACTGTGAGTGGGAGTCCCATTCCTGCAGCCGTGGATCCCATCCTGGCCCCTGCAGACACTGGAGTGGAACTACTGGGGCTGCACCAGCTGCACAGAGGGAACTTGAGCTCACCCCACTATGATGTTGATGACGACTGTCAGAGCGATGCAGACAGGTGCCAGAGGGCTCTTGGTTTCCCCATTGACTGCAGTCATGCAGACCACGAGCAACAGGAAGGTGGTCAGGATGATCTCATTGCCCAGCGCTGGGCCGATCTGCGCATTTGTCCTGATGACGCCGAAGGCCCCTCCGACTTTGCTGTCAAAGTTCACACTGTTTGCCACGGCCTGGGGGGGGACACTCGGTTGGTGCTGCCCCTCTCCATATTGTTGGCATTAAAGACATATGTGCTCACTGTCAGGGCAGCGTGGGCGGGAGGAGTGCTGGGCTAAAGAGGAGCTAATCTCAGCACTTTCCTCCTGCAAGCCAGCTCTAAGCGCCTGGCAGATACAAACTCATTAGCAAAGGCTCATAGTGTCTCCAGAGATAATGAGCTGGCTGTGCTCCATCGGACATGCACAAAGCGTGGGGCTGTGCGGGGCTCGGAGCCCAGGGATGGGCCACACCAAATTCAATTAATGGTGCAGAATAGCGTGGCAGGGGAACGCCATGCACCTAAGCAGCTGAAGCTGCAGATGTGCTGTGCTCTGCCATGGGCAGCACCCCTACACCTGCACCCAGCCTAGCTTGGAAGCTGTGCTCACACAGCACACTGTGGTGCAGGATCGTATGAACATCAGAGCCCCCCTCTGGTGTGTGTACCTTTGTCAGGGCAGCCCCTAAGATCCCTCCACAGAGCTGGGCAATGCAGTAGGGGATGAGCATGATGAGTTTCATCCCGCCGATCAACCATATGCCCAGGGACACGACTGGGTTGATATGAGCTCCGCTGTAAAGGAAGAGAAGAGTCAGTGTGGGGTTCACCCCAAATGGGGCTCTGCCTGCTGCCTTGCCCCTGCTGCCCTCCTCAGATCCAGCAGTGTGAGTGCTGCACTCAACTATGGGCTGGAACCATAAATACTTCTTTAGCACTTATAAGAAAGTGCTGTGTGCTGCAGGGGAGCAAAATCTGTCTGTTTCCGTTCTCTGCAGTTGCTATTTGGAGAAACAGCAATTCCACATGGGATATGCAAACCCTTCTAAAGCACATGCAGGGCAACAGCTGCCCTCACACAGTTTGAAAGATGGATTTGGTGCTCAGGAGACCACCAGGTCTTTCCAGGAGCAGTGAGGGGAGGAGTGTGCACAAACCTCTACTGTGCACAATTCTTTGCAGTGCTGCAGGCTGGGGATGAACCAAGCCCTGGCCTCTGTGCTGCTCCTCTGCTCAGCTGCACAGCATTGCATGGCACAGCACAGCACAGCATGGTATGGCTGCAGGTTTCCCTTGCTCTGAAGCTGCCAGGACACTCCACTCCATGCGGGACACATCTTGAAAGAAGGCAGAGGGTAGGGCAGGGGCTGTGTCCCACATAAAGGACATGACACCCCTCTTTCCACAGTCCCCGGCACAGCACTGGGCAGTGCTATGTCCCAACTCCCATACAGCAGCAGGCGCTCGCCTGGCAATAGAGCCCAGATTGTTAATCTCGAAGACCACATGCCAGACAAGTTCAGATACCTCTTAATTAATACATATTATCATGGGACACGCATTAATGAACAAGTTTCATAAGCAATCAGCCCTAATAATAATTGCTGGTGAAGCCGTTGAGTCAGAGCGTCTAGGAGCCCACAATTATGTCTTATTCTTCAGCTGTAATTAAAACCCGAAGTCAGGTTGTCTCAGACAGGCCCAGGCAGGAGGGTGCTGTGAACCCTTGTGCAGGGGCAGCCCCGGGACCCATCCTGAGCTGCACAGATTCAGAGTAGGGAGATGGAGATAGAAGGCAGCGAAGCCCCACGGGGACCCGTTCAGCTTTTCCATCCAGAAAGGAGCTGTGTTTGGGAGTCAGATAGCACCTATTTCAGTGAGCAGCTTTGTCTAAACGTTGCTTTAAAGGAATTGAAACCATTTGTAAATGGAATCCAAGCGTTTCCCAGTGCACAGGGGAATAGAGCACACAGGTCAAAATGTGTCATCCTGACATCGCTTCAGAAGGAAATGCCACAGATTTCCCAAGTGATGCTTTTGCTTCAGCTTTGACCTTTTTTTTTTTTCCTTCTCCTTACATGAAAAAGAGCTAAAAGCAGAAATGCTGCAACCGAAACCAAAGAACCTCCCCCAGACCCAGAACCTTGCTCACAACCATTAACCAAGAGGCACAGTGCACCTGGGGATGCTCGCAGGGATGGAGAGACCCCAGGGCTGTGTGACAGGAGAGCCAGGAGCACACCCTGGGGGTCGCCAACCCCTTACCTGATGTTCCCCAGGCTGACAACAATGGGCACGACGGACAACCCATGCACCAGTGCCGGCTGCAACAGCCCGGTGTCCAGCGAGTCCTCCACAACTGACAGGCAGCCGATGAAGACGAAGGCTGCAGTTCCCAGCACCTCAGCCAAGCAGGGCAGCACGTAGCACTCATACCAGTTCTGCTTGGCTGGCGGGCGCTCGGCGTCCACCATCTCCATCGCTTCTTTGGTGGAGGGCTGCCCACCCAGCACGAGAGGGGCTGGAAGAAAAGCGACATCCTGTTGAACAAGAAAGCCCAAATCCCAGCCCCATGTGCACCGAGCACAGCCCACATCCCAGTGAGCAGCCCATCAGCCCGGCACAGAGGGGCACTGATGCTGTCCCAGGGACACTCACCCTGCGAGGGCTCGATGCTGGTGCTGACTGACGCCAGCACGGCCACAGCAGATAGCGGGTGCCAGGGAGCACCGCGCGGTCCCAACTGCTACCAAGCTCCCCCTGCCTTGTATATGGAGAGGCTGTGACTGGGAGGCTCTTGAAGATGGATTGCATTTGCATTGCTAAAAAAAACAACAGAGAAAAAGGGGCAATAAAAGAAGATAGGCCAGCCCCCAGGAATATAAAACCTCTTTATCACTGTCATTCCTTGGTTCAAGGTTTTGCTTTTTTTTTTTCCCTTCACCTGGTGGTTTGGGTTGTTGGTTTTTTGTTTTTTTTTTGGTTGTCGTGTTGATTTAGGGTTTGCTACCATGGCAGAGGATATGGCCCATCCCACAGTGCGTGCTGCATGTACCCGGAATGCCAGCTGCTGCTGCTGGGAGGGAGCACATGTGAGGATTCCCTGACACTGTGTGCTCTGGGGCGTGCACTGTTCCAATAGTGCCCTGAGAAACGCAGAGAAGGGCCCCCCTCTGCCCACTGAGAATCCAAATCCTGCACTCCCAGACAGGGCTGAACTCACCTTAAGAAAGGAGAGCCCAAGCCCAGGATTAAGGCAAAGATTTGGGTATCTGTGCTGTGCCATGCCCCCATGGCACAGTGCAATTTAGTGCATAGATGGGGAGTGCTGGGGCTGAAGCACACAGGGCAACAGATGGGTGCACTTGGGAAGGGGTGGATGGAGGCACCTGGGTGGAGGTAGAGTGTCCAAAAACCTCCCAGTGTCATTACCTACCTAGCCAGTGAACATATGGCATTTGCTTTGAGTTGCCTCATTAACATCAGTGGGCATTACGATCTTAAGGAGAACATCAGAGAGCATCAGCACAGAGGGTCCTCACTAGCAGTGGTGTGTCTGGATCCACCTGCAGCTCTGAGAGCCAACATTGAGCCAGTGCTCACAAGTGCTCCAAAGCCTGTGTACCACACAGGGGATCACTGGGCACACAGCATAGTCCAAACCCAGGGGAGGGCATGGGGATGCCATCAGCTGCAGCCTGGCAGGGAATACCGTGCTGCTGCCATCCACATGGGCAGAGGGACAGCTCTGGTGGCATGAGGCCCCAGTAAGGATGTGTTCATCATCCCGCTGGGGATGGGTGCTGAGCCCCCAGGGGATGTGTGCTGGGGATGTTTCAGCCCCTTGAGCAATCGTTTCATGTTTGTGGTGGGTCATTAAGGATTGGGGCTTACAAGTATTTTTTCTCTCGTAAGCAAGTGTAAAGAACGCCAACGATGTTTTATGGTGTTTTCACAAGGCACTGGGGATAGGAAGGAAATTTCCACTGGGCTGTCTCAGAGGGGCTGCGGTGGCCATGCAGACCAGGGCCAGGCAGCAGGTGAATGGAATCCCACATCAGGCACCTCCACAAATTCCCTTCTCTTGCTCAGATTCGATTCTCTGCAGACAAAACCTCTTGGCCAGAGCTTACGAAAATCATTGGAATAGCATAAGTGAGCCAGAGGGCTGGCAGATCCTTGGGCATCCCTCAGATCCCCTTGCACAGACTCATAGCGCAGAACAGTGATGTGGTGCCCCCAGCCTCCCGAGCTCCAGCAGGGTCCCAGCAGAGAGCAAACCGCTCCGCATGGCTCAGGGCTTCACTGGGAGCGATGTGAGCTTAGATAAAAGAAGCACAGAGGCTTGATTCTTTGGGGGCACTCATGAGAGGTAACTGTACCATATCCAGATCTCATTTGGTGCTTCCCAAAGTGCTGCATAAAGACAGAGCAACACAGGACTGGGGGGATGGCACTTACCAGCCACTGTCTTTGGAGCTCAGGTAGCAGTGCCATGCCATCAGGGCAGAGGGCATAGAGGCTTCTTCAGATTTTTCCCAGCAATGGATTGGGAGCACTGGAAGGTCACAGCTCTGAAGTGAAGATTAACTCGGCGTCCTTGGCTTTTAAACATTTACCATTATTGTTAGGGAGTAGGGATGTTTGGCTGAGTCCGCTGCAGGAAATGCTCCACGCTCAGACAACAACGCAGTCTGCAGCAGCCAACCCTGGGTAAGAAAAGCTCCCAGGGAGCGGAGCATCACCCTGCATTGCTGGGCACTGCTGTGCCATCCACACCTCACTGCAGTGATATAAAAGATCTATGTTCATCACCACAAACTGCCCAGGGGTGCTGGATTTCTTCTGTTTGCTCTGAACCCTCTCTCCTGGATGAGATGCTTCACATAACAGGGAAGGGAAATTCCAAAGGGAATTCCTACAGACTGATTCAGGCCTGTCTGAACACCACCCCAGCAGCTGCCTGTGTGTGCTCACCTGCCATTGGTGTGGGATACCACTGTCACACAGACACAGCCCTGCGCTGCTGTGGGTAAGGTTAAATGCTCAGAAAGAAGGGTCTATTTCAGGAGCTGAACACAATCTACACTCACGGGAAAAGGCGTGGGGATAAGAACAGATAAATCTGTTCATATTATCAGACATTTATTTTTGTCCTTGTTTGTGCTTGCACCGATCATGTGGATTTCTTAAATAAGTGACAACAGCAACTGTGTCAATCAGTACAGGAAACTGTAGTAGAAAACAAGCAGCGCCTCAGAAAAACCCTTTCTAGAAGCTGTAGTGAACACTTCTAACATCCATCTATCCATGCAAAGAGGCCTGAATACCTCTTTTAAGTCTAGACTCACCCCAAAAGCATTTTGTTCTCTTTTTCCTGCTTAATCACACAGGTCCACAGCTTGCTTTTCCATATGAGCCACGGAACCAAACTCAGCCCACCCAAACACAAAGCAGCACTGAAGCAGACACTGACTGAGAACATACTGCCATCATCTTGGAGCACCCAAATACAGCACCAGCTGTGGGCAGAGCCTGTCCATACTGCACTGATATGTTTGATGGGACAGATTTCTGGCTTGATGCCTCTATGAAGTGCAACAAGAGGCAAAGGTGCTGCGTGACAGCACTGTTGCAGTGAGACTCAGCATAGCCAGCATCTACATCCAGCTCTTACAGAGCAATAAAGGAATCTCTCTGGCACTGCCTTATCTTGACAGTATTTATCTTAGGGACTGATAATTGAATGATTACACAGCTGCTATTGAATGAGAACTTGCAGAATTATTTGCAGCTCGTAGCAGTGACACAGGCAGGCTGACCTCTGCCCACGTGTGATCGTGTGGCGTAACAGAAGCACTGGGGATTGCTACAGTAATGCTGGATGGAAATTTCCAAGGGTTCTTACACAGGGGTACCTTCTTCTGTTAGGGACTGACTGGGGTCAGCTACATAGAGGCAGAGCAAGGCTGATTTTGGAGAGCAGTGAACAGTCATATCTGGACCTTAACCTTGATATTTAACATTAAAATTCATCAAACTACCAAGGCAGAAGCCACATCTGTCTGGAAAACCTCCCCGTGCTCCTGCCAGTGGGGCTCCTCTCAGTGAACAGCTATGAGGTGCAATGGGGTTTGTGCAGAGACCAGCCAGGGCACCTATCAGAAACCCATCCCTGCAAAAGACATCCTGCCTGTCTGAAGCCCGTCTGATGGAGCACATCAGACGGCTCACTGCCACAGCCCAAGCCCATTTATATCAGAAACAGGTGGCTGCACCCCGCTGGTGAGCTCTGGTCCCACTCAATAAGTGGGGTAAAGATATGTTACAACAGGGCCAGGGGATATGCTCTGGGAGAACGTCTTGCCAAAGTGATGTTTGTTGCATATGTGCTCGCCCACCTAATTCAGAGGCAGCCACCAGGACTGTCACATTGGCACTGGCTGTCACTGCTGCACAGAACAGCTCCTGCAGTTCAGAAGGCACTCTCAGCTTTTGATGCGTTGATGTGTCTTTAAGTCTCAGTGATAGCAGCGCTACCTGTCACATAACCACCAGGCTTAGCTGTGAGCATAGCTGTAGCACTGCACCTTGTCTCATTTCCCACACGTTCATTTGCCAACACCTTTGACCCAGCTATTTCAGATGCTTTTGGCACATTACTTTGAACTGAGGCTCTCCAGCATGGGTACACCCCTCTGAATGCTTGCCAACACCTGACACAGTAGCACCAATGCCATCAGCTGGCCTGGAGCCATGCACAGGCAGAGCAAGGAGGAAACAGGAGCTGCAAGCAGGGGGAGTCTGGTCAGAGCTGCATGGTGGGTGTCCAGCACTGCAGGTTGATCACCCATTAACAAATTCCATGAACTGCAAGGAAAAAAATAGCATCTGTATGAATACACAAGTAGGATATTAGAAGGATGGTAGAGATTAGAAGAATTTTGAGATGATTAGAGACAGATACTGTTCCAGGTCAGCCAGGTATGTGGCGAGGCCGAGGTTGGGGGGGATGAGTTCTGGTTCCCAGTGGTTAAGCTTTGTCTCGTGGGCTCACCTGGCAGCACCTGTGGTGGAGCAGATCCTACATGACTTCTTTCCAAACAACAGAAAGGCCTTTCCAAGAGTTAATGCACACTGTGAGGGCAGAGCAGCCAGGAACCTGTCCCAGATGACAGTGATGCCACTGATTAAAAAGAGTGAAATTCCATTATCTCCACTCACCTGAAGCAAAATGAATTGGAAACACAGCCCTGCTGGCTGAACAAGACACCCAGCACAGCCACATCCCCAGGTGCTGCAGCCAACTCTGAGCAAGGAAGAGGTGAAGCATTTATTGCTGTCTGCTTCAGAAGCACTATGCTGTTACTTAGAAATGGAAAGAACCGACATGCTTCCCAACCTGTAGGCATGCTTGCTTTCATAAGGCTGCATCTTCGATCCAGCAAATGGCTTTGCGAGGCAGCACACAGACCCCACGGCAGCACAGCCCTCGTGAGTCACAGATCTGTAGGTGGAAGGGCCTCGCATGCTATGAGCTCATTAAAAGCAAGACAAGCCGCTTAATGGGCCGCAGCATGATCCAAGACACGGTACTGAGGAGCCATATAGAGGGCTCAGGCATGGGGGATATAGTTTCTGTGTAAAGGAAAAGGGCTGGGGCTGAAGGGGCATGAAGGAGAGATATGCACACCTGAATTCCAGCCTTAATGAGCAGATGTGGTGTAACAGTTCATTGTCAGTGTCCCACTGAAGTCTGCAAGCCCCTTCCAGCTCTCAGTTTGCCTCCTAAACAAAAACAGTGGTACAGAGCAAGGACAAAGGTGTTTCCATAAGGAACCTTTCCAATTTTTATGCTTTGTAGCAACTGCAGATATAATTCTGCACTGGCAGTGTCTCAAATAATGTTTTATCCGTACCGTTTTGCTCGTGTCTGACACTCTTGTCTTCTGGCAATATCAGTGCACTGTTTTTACCCAAACACAAGGTTTCAGTACTCACTTGCTGCTCTTCAGAGGCCAATTTCTTACACTGTCCTTCTGAAGGGGCAGACACCAAGAAATCCATCACATACTGTTGTTCCAGCCAGACAAATGCCCACTCTGTGCATAGGTACACACATGAACTCAGGAGAAATTGTACTCTGAAGATGGGCACAGAGTCACAATCCTTTTAACTTTCCCACATTTAGCAAAGCAATAAGTTTGAAGGACTCCAATCTAATTAAGACAAATTCATAGATGCCTGTTGAACTTGGCTCCTTGGGTTCATGTTAGGCTGACAGAGCAATTGCACAGTGGGAACAACAAAAAAATTCAAAATCTCTAAGTAACAACAGTGAGAAAACAGAAAGCAAAAAAGCTGCAGGCCCTAAAAAGCAGCAGGCTGACTGTCCCCTGCTTTGCTAGAAACAGAAGGGCTCATCAGGAAGTCTACTTCCCCAATCTAGACAGCAGGCAACTGCAATGGAAGAAAAATACATCACCCAGTGGCAAATCCTATAGTCTCTGGTTATAGCTGCTATGCATAAAAAGGAACTGTGAGAGCAAGGTAAAAGAAGTGAGACATACCCTTCTGGGCTCCTGCATCAGCAGAGAAAGGGTCAACACTAATGCAGATCAGGACAGCCTGCACGTGCCTCTCAACAGGAGGGGTACAGCTGAGCTCCAACAAAAAGCACAGGCATAAGCCTGCTGTTGAGATTGTTAGCTTGGAAGCAAAGGCTTCCAGTTCTTTTCAATGCTGCATAAAGGATCCATTTCTTCTCTTTGGGGAAAGGGTTTAAGAGAACACTTTGCAAAGACTGAGAAGAGCGTTAACCTAATACTGCATTTCTGTGCCTTGTCACTTAAGAACTCAGCTTGACACAAACATAACAGTGGACTGCCTGTAGTTCCTAG
>PPHD01025981.1:969-11595 GCA_002909625.1 Bambusicola thoracicus
TGGACTCTCTCCAGAAGTTCCCCATCTTTCTTGAACCGAGAAGCCCAGAACTGGACACAGCACTCCAGGTGAGGCCTCACCAGGGCAGAGTGGAGGGAGAGGATCACCTCCTTTTAATGCAAAGGAGGCCACGCTCCTTTTAATGCATCCCAGGATCTCATCGGCCTTCCTGGTCACCAGGGCACACAGCTGGCTGATGGCCGACTTGTCACCCACCAGGACCCCCAGGTCCTTCTCTGCAGGGCTCCTCTCCAGCAGGTCAGCCCTACCCTGTGCTGTGGTTATTGGTCCCCAGGTGTAGCACTCTACACTTGCCCTTGTTGAACCTCATCAGGTTCCTCTCTGCCGAACTTCCCAGCCTGCCCAGACCTCACTGAATGGCAGCACAGCCTTCCGGAGTGTCGGCCACCCCTCCCAGCAATCATCAGCGAACTCCCGAGGGCGCATCGTACCCCTTATTCCGGGTCATTTATGAAGATGCTGAACAAGACCGGCGTTTTCCCACTCACTGAACTGACACGTATCGAAACACTCATGCACCGGTGAGATGGCGGTGGCTGCGACTGAGCGCCTCTCCCGGCTCGCTTCCTCCCACGATTAAGCGCCCCGCGCCCCCGCGCTCCGCGCATTCCGCGGGACAGACGCGGAGAGAGCGGGGCGACCGCCACCTGGCGGGCGGGAGGAGCCCGGCCGGCAGCCGAGCGACGGCGGCATCCCTCGCCGAAGATGTGGGGAGGGGCTCTCGGCGGCTGCGGCTGCGCGCGTGTGCGTGACGCCACAGCGGCTATGGTGGCTGCACAGTGACACGTCTCAAGCGCGGCGAGGGGCGGGGGCGCGGCCGTTCTCGCGGGATCGCGCGGCGCCTACCTCGGCCCCGCGCGAGCCGGCAGGGGCGAGAGCGGTGGCCGCCGGGCGGCGGGGGCGGCGGTCGGGCGGCCATGGCGGGGCAGCAGTTCCAGTACGACGACAGCGGCAATACCTTCTTCTACTTCCTCACCAGCTTCGTGGGGCTCATCGTCATCCCCGCCACCTACTACCTGTGGCCCCGGGATCAGCACGCCGGTGAGCCCGGCGGCGGAGCGAGCTCCGGGGCCGGAGGGGCGGCGAGGGGGGGGGGAGGGCGGCCGACCGGCGCGGGGCTGCGCGGCGCTGCGCTGCGGAGCGGCCATTGTGTGAGGGGCGGGCGGCCCCGGCTGCGCGCCGTGGGCCGGCGGAGCGGCGGGGCTGGGCCCGAGGGGAGAGCTCCCGGTCCGGCCGCGGTGTGCCCGAGGTCACGGCCGGGGCAGAGGGGCTGCTCCGCTGGCAGCGCGCTTCTCCCCGCGCGCAGGTCTATTGTTTGCCTATTGTAAGTCGCTGTTAGGGGTGCCGTCTGCTCTGCCCTCTGGGATGCCTCTCTGTGGCACGAACCGCGTTAGAAAGTTTCTCCCGTTATTTGAAAATCACCCTTTCGCGGTCGTTTCCCTTTCCGTCTTTCTTTTTCGTAGAAGGGGAGAGCACCGTGGCACGTAAGGGCCCGTTTCCGACCGCCGTTCCGAAGTGGAAGAACTAAAAAAAACGACAACCCCCAATAAAACTGTAGGCATTGTCTGTTTCCAGACGCTTAAACGCCCTACGCAACCGGGCTGCCCCGTGCCGGTGTCCGCTGTTGGGAGCAGCGAGCGTTAGGGGCGCTTGCAGGTCGCGGTGTGAGAAAAGCCCCTTTCGCTCCCAGCAGCTTCGGGGTCTTTCACGTTTCGGTATCTCGTGGCCGTTTCGTAGTTCTGTGTGCCGTTTGCAATGGCGTCCGTGGGGTGCTTTAACTCAGGTGTCATTGTTGAGCGTTCGTTCTGCCTGTTAAGCTTCCACGTAGGAGCGCGTAGAAAAGGAAGCGGGAGAACAGATGTCATTTTGGTGCTAAATCACAGCTGTTTACCAATTGTCGTTTCTGGGGCTTCTGCCAGGGCCCTGGGCAATGGAGGGCTGGTCCTGCCCTTGGCTGGGACCTGTTGTGCAGCCCAGGAGTTGGTGCTTTGCAGTGGGCCGGAAGATTGCTGGCCTTGCCCCGCTGAGTCCTGACTGTATCTGTGAAGATACTTTGTCATCCTTTCATTGCTTTTTCAGGTGCAGGGGATCAGAGAGAGAAGGTAACTCTGTAACTGTTCCTCCAAATGCAACTTTTATTCTATCAGTCATTGTTCCGGTGAAGGGCGGGAGGAGGCAGTGAAAGAGAAAAGGAGACTTTTTTTTGGTATGGTGACATACTTGCCCCATAGTTTTTAGCAGCTGATTTGACTTGGCTGAGATACTGTGCAGCAGTGACACTGCTGTCAGCTTCACTGTTCCAGGCTCTGATAGCAGCACCAGGATCCATAGAAATCTTGTCAGCCTTGGGAACGCTTCCCAAGCATTATGTTTGATCTTCATGTATGAGATTATTCTTAGAGAATGCTAGAAAGTGGCAGTGTAAGTCTGCAGTATGACTGAATGGATTGTACCCAATTTCCAGGTAGATCTTCCCACTAAGCATTGCTCATTTCTTCCCCTCTAGCTAGCATTGTCTTGTGTGTGTATGTGTGTGTGGAGAGCCTACTGCATACCACTCTGCAATTAGTACCAGGTTCTTAAAAAGCTGTACTTTTAAAAACACAGTGTAGATTTTACTATAGTGTTGATGTAGAAATGAGTCAAACTAAGTGAAAATCACCAAGCGTTGCAATGATTGGATATAAAAAGGATGATTTCTGCCTCATAATCGTCTTAATGGATTTTGAAACGTGAGTATATCGTCCAATTTTCAGTGTACGGTTGAATCGTATGCCTACAGTCTCTTGGCAGGTGTCACTGCTGTTTTCTGTTATGTGTGGCTCTTATTTAGGAAGTTGAGGTGTTGCATAAGATCACACGTAGAGCTCCCGAAGCCCTCTCTTGCTTCATCAGGTTTGTCTCGTTGTTCAAGTGTCTTCACACAACTTTGTATTAAGCTATACCCATTCTACAATTTGAACCACATATAAGGAATAAACTAAAACTTATGATGATGCTAAATACTCTTTAGCCGTGGCTTCTTGTTTCAAGAATAATTCATGAGTTTAAAGACCACAAAATCAAAACACACACTTAAGATGGGAAGCTAAGGGGAAGCCTTTGTCTTCAGAAGAGAGATCTTGCTGTGTTAGCTTCTGATGTGTGGTGTTCATAGAATAGAATCACAGAACCATTAAGGTTAGAAAAGACCTCTAAGATCACCGAGTCCAACCACCAGCCCATCCCCACCATGCCCACTAACCACATCCCTCAGTGCCACACCTACACGTCTTGAACACCTCCAGGGACGGTGACTCCACCACCTCCCTGTGCAGCCTTACCACTGAGAAGAAATTTTTTCCTAATACCCAACCTAAACCTTCCCTGTAGCAACTTAAGGCCATTCCCTCTCATCCTTTGTTGGTTCTGGTACTATTTTAGGGCAGTTTTGCCGACCAGGAAGGCACAGCACAGGGCCAGACTGAATAAGTACCTCTGCTCTCTCTGTAGGACTAGCTAATGTTTTTTGTTCTGGAATTGTATCTTGCCATAGCCGTGCTAGAGGATGGTGCTGGGCAGCAGATGAGATGCAGCTGGATGTGGCTGTTTCAGCTCCACTCAGCCAGTCCAGAAGTGAGGAGATGGGATCGGAGTGAAGTTTTGGAGCAAAATGCATAGCTGGCCTCACTTCAAGACCCTTCTGTAGTGTGAACTAAGGCACCTTAAACACATGTTGTAGTTTTTGGAGGGAAGTAAAAAAGAACTGGTAAGATGTACTTCAGCCACTGATGGGGGTTTGATTTGAGAGCAGACTGGAGGTACTCTGAAAGAAGAGAGAAAGGCTTATAGTCTGGAGGTCAAGCCTTTGGTGCCTGCTGTTTTATCTTACAGATGCACTGCCTTGGATTACTGGTATGTGATTCCCAGCTGCCTTTCCATGATAACACTACAGAGCTGGGTGTAGCTGATATGTGCCAACATATCACTGTTAGTTCTCTGCTGTGCTTTTGTAGTAAATGTCTGTAGAGTAAATGAAAGGGGAAAGAAAAGTCAGTGTTTGTTTTTGCCCCACTATAGTTTGGGAAGTAGGAGTATATCTGTATTGCCTTATTACCTTGAGAGTTCTCAAAGCGTGTTACCTAATGCCAAGTTTATAATAGGATAACTCTTTGGCAAGCTGTTAAGATTTTGTTCTTTATTCTTTTTAGTATAAGTTTCTGAAAGACCGTTTTCACACTCTTGTCTTGAAGAAGACCGTGACTCAACTTCTTGCCCTTCTCAAATACTGAGTAAAACTTGACCTGCTTTGGTTTCCTGTGTTTCTGAGCTTGTTTTTCAGGGTATGGAGAGAGTCCATATGAGTGTTGCTGCAGCCTGCAGTGGGGATTGGTAGTTGTATTTGGGGAGAGGGCCTGCTGTCCTTTAGGAGTTACAGAATGAGCTATCCTGTAACTTCATTACCTCAGCTTTGATAAACCAAACAAGCAGGCGATTGACTTTGTTAAACGGATTTGTCCCAGAGACTTTTTCTCCTCAGTGTTCATTGTCAGGCTAATAAGGCTGTTGTAAAAGGTTAATTGTTCAGCCCTGTGTCTTGGGCTGTAGTTTCATAACTGCTTCAAGGTAACAGGCTTTAACAGAAGTAGTTTTGTATTTCTCCCCCTCACTGTGTGCCAAATAGGACAGCTAACTGTTGTGGTGGACTGAAAGAGAGCGAGTGGAGCTATAACTAATTTTTAGCCTTTTTTTCCCCCCAAAAAAGTTTAATCTTGAAAATTACAGAGAAAGAAGTTTAATCCACACAAACTTATAATGAAAGTGATTTGAAGCAAGTCCAGTCATGAGTAGGTTCTTATCAGGTGCTTATCCATCCCTGGCTGCTCAGAATAAACATCAGCATCCAGAAAGGAAATGGAGAGGAAGAGGTGGCTGAATCTAGCTGAGTAACACGTCAGCCATTGCACAATGCTGATGTGCTTGCTGAACTTTGTGCACTTTTGATGTCCACCTGAGCTGCGGAATAGGGACGTGCAGTTATAAAACAGTACTGAATCAGGTAGCTGTCAGTTGTGGTGTGTTTTGTAGTGAAGTCTGCATGTCTGTGGCACTTTGTCTCTCAGTCTAGTTTTTGAGTTGAGTTAGGCAGATATTAAATACATTACCTTGTTTTAGGGCACTGCTTGTTCATAAGAGGTTAAAAAGCTGCTGGAAAGAATAAAGGTCTCTATCCTAAGCCTTTTATATTCACTTGACCAGAATGAGCTGTTGAAAACAGTTCAAAACCCCCTGAAGAATAACAGCTGCATGAGTACTGAGACTAATGTTAACGCAGCTCTTCTCTCTGTCTCTCCCATGATAGAAAGAGAATGCAGGAGCTGTTCTGCTTGGAATGTAGGTCTTCTTCCGGCAGTGAAAGAACAGAAAGACCTACTGTGGCAATGGAGGGCTGGGGAAGGACAAGCTGCTACATTTGTCTTATTTAGGAACAAAAATACTGACACAAAATGGAGATAAGCAGTTTAATTGTGGTTAACAAAGCTGTATAATGTGCGTGGCTTTTTTGATTCTGTCCCTCCCAAGAGCCGTGTGCTGCATTTGCACTCACCTTCTTCCCCTGCACCCTCCCTTCTCAAATGTTCTGGTGCCTGAGATGCAGCTAGTTTTCTTGAGAAACACTTGGCTAATACAAATAAATGCTTACAAAATAAGGTTATAGGAGGCTATTCCCTGTTGTGTTTAGAAATGCCGTCTCTCTAAGAAGTAGCATAGGCAGTTTGAGAAATGCTCTTCTAGTCCAGCCTTTTTGCATTAAGGCTGGATAACATACACAAATGGATATATGCATATATATATATATATATATGTATCTATATATATAGCTAGCACTTGGTATGCATGCTTAAAACCTCAAATAATGTCTTTCTATGTTAGCTTCCTGTGTTAGAGGCTATACCTCTCTGCATGCCTTCCCAGTGTACTGGATATCCTCATGTAGTAGTGTAGGTTTCTCTGTGACTATTTGTTGTGAACTCTGTAGATCTGAAGGCTCTCTTCAGAGATTAATCCACTACTTTAAGATGGAAGTAGAGGAGCTGAGACTCTGAAGTTTTTTGGCTCTTTAAGGACAAACAGTGAGTCTGCATCTTGGAGGTGACTCAAGCCAACATAGAGGATGCAGACAGCATTTCTTCTGTTGTATTTGTAATGGGGTAATGAGCTCTTGTACCTAACGACAGCTGTGGGAGCAGGGAATCTCAGAAGCACAAGATACTGCTGCTTCCACTCCAGGGCAGAATGCTGTGCTGTTTCTCATCCACCTAAAAGATAAAGTTGGTTGAAGTGTGTTGACTGTGACCTCCATCCGTGCCTCACAGCCTGTTGGAATCTCATTAACCTCAGAGGTATTTCACAGCATTTTTAGTGTTTGGTAGTACAGGATGCTGGTGAAATGCAGGATAAAAATGCAGGATATCGTGCTCGCTACCAGTGCTGATGTGATGGATGGGCATGGGCGTGAAAACTTCTTATCTGTGAATTTAAGCAATTTTTGCCCATGTGTGCGTGTATATAATTTCCTGTTAATATACGCTGTGGGCATAGTGTCGGGAAGTGGAAGTAGAGCAGTAAAACTCAGTTATGCATTTAAGAACAGCTATTAGATACAAATTGATTATTTTCTATTTCTTTTTCAGTGTTGACAGATAGAGTGTGCTGTGGTTAACTTAAGCCATTTCAAGTTGAGGGAAGTACAGCTTGATAGGTGACTCCTAAGGGGGAGAACAGAATATAATGGCAATATTTAACACAATTAAAAAAATATTTTTTATGATGGCACTGCTTTGAAACAGTATTATTTTTTTTTAGAGACAGTAAAAGAAAGGGCAAACATCATGAGATGTCTTTAGTAGCGCCTAGCAATTATCTCTAAAAATACATCTCCACACAAAGCTTTTGGGCAGAGTTATCTCGACTGCCCTTTTATTTGGGGAAAAAAAGGCTTGTCTTTTAATGGGAAGCTTTTTGAAGTATTGTAATCTTATTATGAGCATCGTAGCAGTAAAATAAAATTAATAACTCTGTGTTACAGATTGAGTAGCTTCAAGGCTGTCCAGAGCACTTAATTCTGAAAAGCTCTTTGTCGCAAGACGAAGAGCAAGCTATTACAAGAACTTTATCTCATGTTACGTGGACACGAAAATGAAGCTATTCCTAATTTTTTAAATTAAACCATTGTTAAGGAAGCTTATGGAAACAGCATTGTAAAAGTTGCTTTATGTACCTCTCTCTTAATGCCCTACTTTCTGCAGGGATGCCCTGGCTACTATGTGGACCCTGCTGAACTACTAGGCTACATATTAGAGAACTCACATTTGTGCCACTTAACCGGATTTAGGAGTAAAGTATGATAGTTCAGTTATGGCTTCATGAGCAGCAAAACCTTCTTTCAGAAGGGGACAGGAACCTGAAAGAGGAACAAGGTAATAGAGATAGGGACCTGGAGGGTTATGCTTACCTTCACAGATTATTTGATGTGTACGTAAACACAATGTGAAAGTGTCCTGAAAACTCTAACACAGAGTTCATGTTGAGTTGGTGAACTGCACAATTGAACTAGTGGACGGCAGCGAGCGTTAACATTGCTCCTTACCCAACTTCTCAATTTCTCCATTGTCTGCTGTATTTCTCCCATTAATGAGGCAGAACTAAATGGCAAGTTTCTTGATTTGTTGTTTTTACTGAGATATATTCATGCCCAGGTAAGAATTTCAGTTTTTGTAATTAATGCTATTTTTCACCTGAACTGTTGTACAATTAATTGTAATGGGAAAAACAGGTCTAAAGGCATGTACTGGAGTCTTGCTCGTGTTGCCACTGTCATGCTTTATCTAGTATTACTCAAAGTGATGCATCAGTTGCAGCCAAACAACTCTCTTTTTCCTTTCTGAGCCATATTATCTCTTAAGTCTTTTTTTAGTGTTATCACAATATTAGTGATTAAAAAAAGACTGAAGAATGATATTTTTGAACAGCTTTCTTGTTGGTTCTCTCATGAACTGGCGCAACTGTAGGTATGGCCGCCACTATAAACCTGATAAGTTGGGTGATGTCAATTCAAAGATTAGTGCCGGTAGTCCCATTACAAGTTTTGTCAGCACAAATGGGACAGTAAGCTAACAGGGAGGTGACTCGGTGTAATTGTAATACGGCACTGTGCTCCAACAAGGCTAAGCGCAAACAAAACGTCCAAGAAAAATCTATATTCTAAGTTAACTTGAGACGTTGAATTGTCTTATGATGCTATTCAGCAAAGTAGTTAGTAACAAATAGTGTCTTTTGGTCTACAAATGTATGTGTAACAGTATATGAATGGAAGATTAGGCTATGTTTTATCCCTTAATCTAGTTGCTGCAAAACGTGCTCTGGAAGATACAGGTTGCTACTAAGACTTTAACAGGATCTTCTTTTTTTGTGTGTGTGAACTGCTTGGAGTTTCAAAAGTTAAGAACATATTACTCAAACACTTCTGGTATTTTTTATTACTTCTATGAGTATTTACTAGACAGAAAAATTCTCTTGGAAAACAACTAGGGTCAGATTATTCAGCTGTAAATATTTGAGAGGTGAGCTTGGACATGATCTCTTTATGGGTAAAGTCAAGGTAATCACAGAATCATAGAATGGCCGGGTTGAAAAGGACCACAATGATCATGTAGTTTCAACCCTCTGCCACAGGCGGGGTCACCAACCACTAGACCAGGCTGCCCAGAGCCACATCCAGCCTGGCCTTGAAATGAGGACAACTCTCACAATAATAGACATTAAAATCAGGGTATCCATTTAATCATTTAATTCTTTGCTGATGTGATCAGTTGAAAGTCTTTTGCAACTGTTTTGTGGGACTTGCCTCCTGAAGCGTACTTTTAATTAAGATATATATATATATCTTAACTGAAAAATTAGTGTTCATTCAAAAGCTTTTAGATTTATGCAGCTGCTTTTTAAAATGCTTTTAAACCAACTAGCTTTGCTTCATGCCTCAACTTGGAGTTTTACACCAGAAGTCAACCCTATTATAATAAGATCTGGAATTATTTAGTACTCCAGAGAAGTAACCGACTCCAGATTACTGCAAGTTGCAATCTTACTTCAGTTCTCAGGGAAGACGGGTTACAGCTTTGAAATGTTATTGACAGGTATGTTTCAGTGGCTTTTTCTTAAAGCATGTGTAGGGTTTTTCCTTATCCTGTGATTCCCTTAAAATGTTCTCAGTTACCTTAGGTGGCCTGGTAAGTCAGGAAGGCAGCATACCCATACTTGTGTTCATCACCTGCTGTTTGAGATTCGCCTTTGCAGTTTCAAAGTAAATTTGTTCACAGGTCCCCAGTTTAAGACATAAGTACATTAATTGTCCATCCTAATGCTTTAATTCTGTGTTGAGGGAGGAAAAACTCTGAAGACCTCAGCCTTTGCATATATGCCTGTGTACATAGCATGCCTTAAGAGCTGGTGAGTAGCTGTTGAACAGAACGGTAGCCTTCTAGTGCACCACATAGAGAATGATAACAAACAGCATACTCAAAAGCTCTGAAGAACAGTGTTTATGCTGAGCCCTGTCACTCTATTTAATGGGTCAGGTTTACCTCTTAGGAGCTCTATGCACTTGGGTCATAACCTTGTAACCTTTATTGCGATTCTTATGCTGAGTGTGTTACTTGTATCTCTGTGTGTATTCTGCTGGAAGTGCAAATTTCTGTGGTAGGTATAGAAAGGAAAATACATTTTGTGAAAATGTCTTTGATGTGATCATAGTATTTTCTAGTCTGCAAAGCTCTAGTCTCTGTTCCTTATTGTAAGATGTTATTTTCTTGTGAAACCCAGGCAGTGTTCACCTTGGCATAAATTGTCTATATCTGGTTGCAGGACATTTCATATCCACCCAATCTTATTTGCTGGGTTTTTCTGTATGTCCGCTGGAGCTGTATTTTAGACTTCCTGTCTTTTGCTTTGCTAACCAGCCTAAAGGTATAAAGAGCACAGGTGGCTAGAATGTACTTCTATTCTTCCTGTTATTTGAGGTGGAATGATGGCAAACCCATATCTTTCATTTATTCTGCATGTTAATTTTGTGTTAGTTTTTGATTATCCTAAACACTGATAATTTGTTGTTACATGCTTTAGACACGAAATGAAACTGTTAATATTAGTACTTACAATTTCTTTTTCTTAAAGCAAACCTCTTCGTTGCAGCCAAAACAAGATTCTGATGGTCAGAACTTTTCTGTACAATTCCACGTGTACATCCTTCTCATCCCTCTTTTCCAGACTCACACATTTTTGGGGAAGACCTGCTGGAGAGGAGCTCTGCAGAGAGGGACCTGGGCGTCCTGGTGGACGACAGGTTGGCCATGAGCCAGCAGTGTGCTCTCATGGCCAAAAAGGCCAATGGCGTACTAGGGTGCATAAAAAAGAGCGTTGCCAGCAGGTCGAGGGAGGTGATCCTCCCCCTCTACTCTGCCCTGGTAAGGCCTCATCTGGAGTACTGTGTTCAGTTCTGGGATCCCCAGTACAAAAAAAATAGGGATCTCTTAGAAAGAGTCCAGCGGAGGGTCACAAAGATGGTGA
>PPHD01025982.1:0-11595 GCA_002909625.1 Bambusicola thoracicus
TTTATCTAGACACTGGAAGACTATTAAATGAGCTATCCAAGTATTGCCAGATACTAAGAGTTATTTCTCTGTAAATCACTTCCTCACTTCTCAGCATCAAGGTCATACTTGAGGGGTTAAAGCTCTGAGTCTCTCTCATGTTGAAATCAGGCTGCTAGCACACAACAAAGACACAAAACATGTGTCAAAGGCAGAACAAATATTGTGAGCCTTTTATCAGCAGGAAAAAAGATAAACTTTGATAGCATAACCAAAACAAAGCCTTTGGTTTGGCCAGTGAAGAAATCAGCAAGCATGATTAGATTGTTCCATTGCAAACTGTTCCACTAGAAATGAAAAGAGATGAGCTACAATTACAAAGCCTGTTATAATTAGAAAGATTGTAGTGGACAAAGAGTGAAGTGGAAATTGTTGATTTACAGCTCTGATGCTGCTCTACAATCTGATTTGACCCAAGACTTCAAAACTAGAATCTGTATAATGCACCCTTCATTGATACATGTTTCTAAGTACTTTTAAGACAAACCACAATGAATCCACTGGTGCTCACTACTTGCACAAAAGACACAGCACATCATTGGTTGAAACTGTTTATTTTACATCCAATGTTTCCACACCAGTTTCAGTTGTTAGAAGTTCCTAGAAGAAAATAAAACAAAGATGTTACAAGCTGTTACACCTCAACAGCTCCAGTAAGTACTCCAGACCAACTGTGCAAGCATCCTATAAATACAATGTATACATTTTCATCCTGAAATTTGGATTTGGACACGAATGTTACCTCTGCAAACGTTATTATGGAAAGATAAACATACGTACTTGGAAACAATGCCATCATTTTTTGCCAGACGCAGAATGGAGTCATCTGATTCCCCCTGTAACACGAACAATAATTCTTAGGTGAGTGAATGATTGCCAATACAGACTGAAAAGAGGCAGCAGCAGCACTTCCTGCTGGCAGTGAAATGCACAGGGATGTTTATTTTTTCTTCAAAGCAGATCACTGCATTTTATTGCCACAGATTACTGTTCTTAAAACAAGCCGTTGATTCTTCATTCTTCAGAATAAGAAACAGAGCTTGATAAAATACATGCTGGCGTTAACAAGACATATTTCCGACTAAGTGAACTGCTGATGAACTCTAAGAAGCTTCACAAAATGCCTGTTTAACAGATTTAAGACAGTATCATATCTAATAATGACAAACAAAGTCAGTTGCCTGATGTATTCTTGGAAGATAAAAATTCCCTTGCATCTTCTAGTGGTTTATAAGAAACACAAACATAAATGATTCCCCAAATCAAAGAATTGAGAAGAAAACATAAGAAACTGATTCTTAAAGTCAATTAGTTCATGTTCTCATTATCCCAACAAAACTATTATCTATTATCCCAACAAAAACTCTTCCTCCAGAATGTGCTGAAAGCACACTTCATTTTCCAGGGCCAAACATAGCTAAAAAATGACCCATCAATACAAACAGGAACACAATCATATTCTGTTTCAAGAAGATACCCACCATCCTACGAATCGCTCCACAGATGGCATACGTTTTGAACTGGCCATTGACTCTGCCTGTTACCTTGTCGACCTGTAAATACAAGCAAATCAGTCCACAGATTCTTACAGAATTCTTACCAAGTTTTACAGTTTCACATCATACTTGCCAAAAGCTCACTAACAGATATTTGTGTTTCTGCAAAACCCTAAGGCAAACGTGTCCCTTAGAATCCACAAGGTATACATTCAAAGCAAATGTATCGTTTACTACAAAATATAGGTATAACATATAATGGATCACACAGTGTTACAAAATACAACAGAAAAATGGTAAACATTACTGCTTGTTTAATTTTTTTTCAAGTTTCTTTTAATTAAGTCAAGATAATGTAATGGAAAATTTAGGTGTGGGATGAAGGGGACGATGTTGTTACAAAGGAAGAAAGATGACCAAGTTGAAGGACATGAATGGTTTCTTTTTGTCCAATCACTGAGAAATTTAACAGGAAAAATACAGCTGAACAATACAAATAATGAAATTAAACAGCGTAGTGAACACTGTAATACCATGTGGGTTAGATTCCAAGTTCTGCTAATCTCCGATCTTTGGAAAGCAAGCAACAGGGATCACTGAAGGACAGAGGGAACAAGGGATGTATTTGCCTAATGTTTATAAGAAACCACAAACAAAAATAACTTAAAAAATGTTCCAAGCCAGATGGATTCTGAACAACAGGGCCTCTTGGTTTATGTCGGAATGGAGCCTTGTGACCTCTCACTGAAGAAGAAATAAACAGTTCTTTCACACTTCTCAGTTCTTTTCATACTCCATGTTCTAATTCAACAAGAACATAAAATGGAAGAACTGGATGCAACAGAACAGGCTGAAGAAATGTGCTTTTTGGGGCAGGTAAAACTGAAAAGGATACCAATCTTACACAATTAAGCACTTTCCATTTCCTTCAGGATAAGAAATCCTCTACTTTTAACTCTAAATATCTACAGTTGGATGTTTTATTTAGTCACACAGTTAAATGGTCAGGAACAGGTCATTTTCAGCCAACAGGTTGAAAAATAACCAGGAGTGACATAGTGGTATCCCAATAAGTACAGAAGCCCTCCAGTTCTACACTGGTACAATTACTGAGGTTTACTACAAGTGTTTGCATTTACTAACTTCTATCAAAACTGAAAGGTACTGCACTCTTATCAAACCCTTCTGTTAAGAAACTTACCTCAGAAATATTTATCTGAATGGAAGCATGGTCCTTAGCACCGATTATCCGGTTGCTGGCAGAGCTAGGGAGTAAATAACAAGGTATACTTAAACAAAAAGAAATAAGACAATGACAGTAAAAACAGACTGTCAAAGATTGACTTACATGAAAAGAACAGCTGCACAAGTTCACAGTAACAAACACAAGGCTCAGACGCTTCAGTGCACACACACACAAAAAATCAGAATTCACTTTTAAGAATGTTTAATGGAGACTTTCACTTGAGTCATTCACAGCTGCCAACAATCCCTCCAACTTGGCATGCTCAGTTTATTCCTATACAGAGCAGCCACAAACACAGACCTTCAAAACAGGGTATCAAATTTGACTTTTCTAATGTGCAAAAACCATCAAAGTCAATGAAATGCTTAAAAAAAAAAGGAATTTTCTATATCTTTATTCACAAGGAGCCATTAAAGCTATCAAAAAACGTTCACATTGTTCCGTCCGCTCAGAAATGACTGGCTTTAAAAACACCTAATTAAAAAAATAATCACCCAGAAATAAACCACGTGTACGCATTTTATTAGATGTAGAAAAGCCTTCTCACTGCCCATTTTTTACATTGTCAACATTGTCTTTATGATGCACTCCCGAGATAACAATCATCTAACATGTTTCCTGCAACAGCTAGCAGCACAGAAATGCTACTACACTACAAACACGTTTCCTTCTGAAAGCAGCCCTAAACGATCTGCCACAGCCACTGTAAGCGTGGCTGCAGTGCAACCCAAGATAGAGTATTCTCTTCAAATACAGCCTTCACTATAAAAAAAATTTAGAGTAGATGCGTAAAAATACAGGAATACGATCCCCCTCCTAAAAAAAACACGATAGGCCAACCGTCAGCCTCTTCTCCCTTTCTCTACCCGGGAAAGGCCACAGCACCGCTCACCATTTCCGAGGCACGTAGAGGTCCACGAACTCGCCGGCGTCGTTCTGCATCGTGTGCGGGTTGGGCCGGGCACAGAGCGCTAAGACCTGGAATGAGCGAGGCAGAGCTGAGCGCCGTCCCCACGAGGCCCGGGCCCTACAGCTCCCCCCACCCCCCCTCACGGCACTCGCGGCAAGCCAGGAACGGAACTATGGTCATCCTCCCTCCCGCCTTCCAGCCCCCGCGACCTCTCCGGCTCTCACAGCCCCTTTGCGCCGGCGCCCACCCCGCACCAAGCCCTGCCCCAGCAGCAGCCCCACGCCAGCGCCATACCTCACACACGCACCACGGCGGAAAGGAAGGGCTGCCCGCCGGAAGCGGAAATGAGCGCGCGGGAAGGGAAGTACTTCCGGTGTGGCGTCACGACGTCAGAGGCTACGTTAGGCTCCCTCAGAGGATGCCGGGGCAGGGCTGTGATCCCCGCCCACCCGCCCGCCGGTCCCCGGGAACACAAGCACCATTCCGAAACGCGAAGTTTGGTTACAAAACACTTATCAAAACCGTTTTTTATTTCACAGCATCTTAAACGCACAAGTTCACGGGGGAAAAAATTAAAAGTACATGGAACGGTCTAACCCATATTCTTAAATAACACAGTAAGCCAAAAACCATAACAGTGTATAAATGTATATATTTTACACAAGAACGTACAGCCTCTTGTCGAGAATCGCCTGTGCCGAGCCAGAGCAGCACCGCACTCATAGGTACACAGTATTCAGCCACAGCTGCCCCAAGAGGAGGAGTGCTTCGCAGCCCGATGAAACTGATCAGGGTTTGAGTCCCGCTTTATTAATAGGTAATGCAGTAATAGTCCTTTGCCACATGGTGGCAGCTTTTAGGCGAAATGATAAATATTGCCACAAAGGAAGAACAGAACAGGGCTGGAAGCTACACACAGAAAAATAAACACATATACACAGCTACTGTATTCGCTCCAGGACTGATCCCGCAGACACAACACAAAAGAGGTACTCATTTACAACCTGCATCTGGCTGCCGTCGGCCCAAAGCACTGCTACTGCTCCAACATCACTGCCCCACCGGGGGTGCCACATCTGCCTGCACCCCACACAGCCTCCAGGCTCAGCACCACTACGTGGGCCTCAGCCAACGCTTAGAGTTAAATGATAGAAGGCTGTTTCAAAGTAATACTCCTTATCCTAATCTGTTCTTCTGAAGAAAAACAAGAACCACCCCAAACCACACCAAGATGTAACCCAAACCTTACCCATTTAGGATGGTAAACAATAGTTTCCGTTTTTCAAGAGGAACTCCAGCCCAAACACCCACTGCAATGAGAGAAACTTCCTTCCACTGAACACAGACTGAACTACTCCAAAAATAAATACATTATTTCCCCTAAATTGCGAGAAAGTTAATTGTTAAAGAAAACTCTTCCTACGCTCAGTAGAAAGAAATCGCCAGAGACATTCTCCAACTTCATTCTCAACTAAACAAAGTGGTTTATGCATTTCTGGAGATGTCACGTGAAAGATTTCTTTGCTCAATTTCAGCTCTTCCTCCTTGCCCAACGACCACAGGGAGTGGTTGACCAACTTCAGCTGTGCTCACCACTGACTGTTCACTAACTCCCAGGCTCACCGTATGTTTAGCACTTTGTTATTAATTGCATGCAATGACAGTTATATTCAGTAGAAAGTTGAACCAGTAGGCAATTTTAAAGCCTTTACGTAATTGGCAAGCCTACCTAATTACCTACCAACTCACTTACAGAGACTGGAAAGTCCTTCTGTGTTAAAGAGAAGCCAGAAGCATATTAAGTTTACACAGATAACTTGAAGTTACGTACAGCTGAACACAGTTACAAAGGATTCAATAGTCAGTGTAGTTATTACATACAAAAAATACAATTTGAGCCCTACATAAAGGGGAAGGGGGTCCAATACAGTTTGCTGCAACTCTAAGGAAGCAAAATTTAGCTGCAGGCAAAACATGGCTGAAGAATAAAGATTCAGCTTTGTTTTTGCCTACAACATCTAATACAAGGAACAGAAATTTACAATACTTTACATATTAGATAGCAGGTACCCATACCTCAGTACAAGCTTTAGCATCTCCATTTAGAAGTCAAATTACAAATTTCTCAGTCATTATAGCCAAGCATCAGTTTTGCTTCTTGCAAATGGACACAGCTGCCTGTATCATAATATTGCTTCAGAAAATAAAACCAAGAGCCAATATCACAGAAGGTTCCACATGTAATCAGAGCTCATTCCCAACCTGGATATTTTAAGAACAAATGAAGGAATAGTCAATGGCCAAAGAACTTAACAACCTCTGTGTAAGCAGTGGGGTGCTGCCTGGCACCAGCTGGTAAGTGGATGTTCAGATGTGCAACAAATGCCAGTATTATGAGGACCATCACAGTGATGCAATGCTTGGAAGAACAGAGTAAAAAAAAGTAGCATCTTCAATATCAAGCGTGCTTTGTGTCATTGACTTGGTTTGGCAGAAATAGCTTTACTGACTTAAGTACTTGCTCGGAGCATGTAAGACCATATATAATACAGTCCTACTGAAAAAGGTGCTTAGTTCAGACTGTAGAACACAGAAACAAATCAATATAAGAAATCATATATTTTAGACCAAGTTGCTCTTGGTCAAAAGCACTCATCTTTCATTTAAGAGTGAACTGGGCTGGTAATCACTTTACTGCAGCTACCTTGTTCAACTGGTGGTACTTCATGACAGACTTCAAAACAATCTTTAAATAAAATGTATGCTCTTCAGATATTATAGTTAACTAAATTGAAACAGCAATTTCAGTCTAGTTATAGATAGTGTAGGACAGATGCCCTGGGTATCACTAGTGCAGATACACTGGAATCGTTTTCCTTATACACAAGGCCAATGCAGGTAAAGAATAAATGGCTATATAAATTCAGGATTCACTACTAAATAACATAACTAACTTAAAAAGTACTGGTACCAGACCAGCCAGTTTTAGGCACATCTTTAAAAAAATAAAGTATGTGTTCCATTAATGTAAAAATGCAAGAAGACTCTTAGAAACATCCGGACTTAATGGTGCACTGGAATGGAAGTGATGCTTCCTTTAGTTTCAAGGAATAAAAATAAAGACTTAAAAAAAAAAAGAAACAATACCATAGGATTCTTCATAGGGAAGAACAGTTTTAGTAAAACTGAAAAGATAAATAAGGAATAATCAGCAGCCGTGACAGCTGCCCGGTGAATATTTGTGCTTTAAATGTCCAAAACAAAATGAAGTTCAACAACTCTTCTCGTACCATCTCCCAAGACTTCTCACGCGTGTCCATAATGCAAACCTTGACAGGTTGAAAACACACCGCAGACTTCCAAACTAGAGCTGGCAGGATGCTCCCAGGGCACAAAGGCCAATGGCAACGTCAGCAGCAGAGCTCAGCGATGCTATCCTCAGCGCCACCAGCTACCAGCTGGAGTGTAGCTTTGGTTAAGACTGTTGTGTGAGCCGTCTGTAGTGAGGTAACACTTGGTTTTCAGGAAGATAGAGAGCCAGTTCCAAAGCTACAAGGACAGTGAATTCAAAACCAATAAGGTCTCTTCTGTTGAATCTGAATCTCTCTTCTAGTTTCTATGATAGTAGTAAATAAAAAGGAAAAAAAAAAGAGCAGAGGGGGAGAAACAGAATCAGTTATCCAGAATTTATGAGTGCACTTTTGGATGAAGTCAGCATAAAAGAGGAATAAGTGATGCAAGGCCAGAGAGAAGTATTACCACCAATCAAACACGTAGATCAGCACAGCTGTCACACCCACACAACAGTTACTGTTTTCCAGGCAACCACTACACAAAAATAACCTCGCTGTAGGATCAGTAGGACATTATACTGCATCAGTCAGGAACTTTTCATGAATTAGAAAAAGCATCCAAAAGGCAGAGCCCTGGACGAAGCTTGAAACTAATTGAAAGAGTCTTGAATGCAGCACGCACTGCTGAAGATGTTGTTTTTCTCATCTTTGCTTTGTTCTATGAAAAAGGAAGGTTTTGACCACACCCAAAACATGCCTCGTGGTACTTACATCTATAAGATGTTTAACTTCATGTTTCCTGAGATCGCTGCTGATTTTGGCTGCAAGCAGAACGCAAGCACCAGCACACAGTTTGCGGTTCTGTTTGTTGAGTTTGCCTTGGAGAACAAGCTTCTCAAAGTACACATAAGCCATGGACACAGTAACTGGCTCCAGATTGCATTCTTCACTCAGGTTCCGCATCTCTCTCTTCAAACTAAGAACAGGGACGAAAAAGAAGAGAACACACTCTGAGACACAAGAGCTTTCAGAAAATGCTGTAGGTACACTTCAGTGTGGAAACTCAGAAGAGCACACATTCAAGACTCTTATTTGGGAAACCAGGACTGGTATTATCCCAGACTGGAGCAGCCCAGTTGGCAGCGAGCTGGAGCTGATCCGCTAACTGATTTAACCTGGCTGACTGCATCTACTGTGGAAGCACAGTTCCTTATCTGTCCATGAACACTGTGGGTTCAGCTCCTTCACTGAAGCACAGGCTGTTGCTGTATGGATCCCTCTGAGATCCCAAACAGGTTCATGATTCATAAGACCCCACTGCCCTGACCTACACACTGTCACATCAGTGCTGTGCAGTGGGAGGCCTGTCTCCCACGTACCTCAGAGAAGAATCACGTCTGAGGGGGAAGGCAAACTGCTTCATACCCTCCCACAGCAGATGGCCCTTCACTTCTGCGTGAAGGTGAACGTTATGCTGGCTGCTCCCTCTCATTGCTATCACCATGCTACAGAGCTCTCTGCAAAAAAACCCTGCTTATAACAACTACATAGGAGAGCATGCAGGGCACTGCCAGACTCTGAATAAGCAAACCTTGCCCTCAGCTGGGAGCTGCAGTGCTAGTGATTCAGCAATATCATGTTCTAAGCTGGCTATTTCAGAAGGCCCTAATTGCATTTACTCTGGTATAATACCAGCAAGATTACAGCTCTCAGAAGGCACAACAGTACATCTGATTGGTGAACAGTCAGACATTTCCTGGACGGTGAGGAATTCTTTGTGCACAGTCCTGCCTTCAAAAAACACTTCTTTACCAAGAGTTCCCAGAACAGACTTTTTTTATTCTAGAATCCTGTTGAGTCTACATTCATCAGCAAGTCTTGTAACTGAAAGGCAAAAACAGCCAGAGAGACGATCTGGATAAAAGCAGGACTGCAGGAAAGCCAAACAATCAAGTTACAAGTATTTGTTTCAAAACTGATACTACTTCACTGCTAATTGGCTATTAGTGTTGATGAAACAAAACTCATCTAGGCTGAACGACGAAAACCAACTGTTACTCTTTCCCAGCAACCTAAACATTCCTGTCATCCTACAGCCAGCTCAAGCAGCAACAAGAGATTAGCATTTAATCATATATACTATAAATAGATCTAGTATTTGCTCCATACAAGTGACAGATAAAAGCACCGTGTAGATGATGTTCTCATTATTCACTGCTTGTTTCTTACCTCCTAATTTTGCTCAGTGTCAGCTTGATATGAGGAAACTTCTCTCTGAAGGTTTCATTCATATCCTTTTTAAGGTCCGAGGGTT
Organism: Bambusicola thoracicus; assembly: GCA_002909625.1. Lineage (NCBI taxonomy): Eukaryota > Metazoa > Chordata > Aves > Galliformes > Phasianidae > Bambusicola > Bambusicola thoracicus. The sequence goes on from PPHD01025982.1 coordinate 9,299, forward strand.
TCACGTATTCTATGACTGTTGTCTGAAACACAGGAAGAAAAACTTATTATTTGTCCTGTGAGCAGCACTGACAGCTGAACAAGTCTGTCAAGGACACCTCAGGACAAAGGCAAAACCAAGTTTTATTTGATAATACTGTAACACCTAGGTAATAGCCTAGGTTCAGTCTCAGCCACAGAAAAAAATCTTAATGAACTAGTAAGCAAGCAGCTACAATAAATAAATGCCAACTTGGAGACATGACAAGCTGGCCCGTGACAAGCTCAGCATACAAACTCAACCACTTGCGCATCTTCCGATCAGCTCTTAAGAAGCCACAGCCACTTCCTCAAGGACTCTTTCTCCCCAGGGGAAGTTGTTTATAGGAGGATCTCTCAGGCACTCACTCTGCTCAGGTACACAACCACTCACCATGTAAGAGGCAAAGATGAGAACCCGTTTATGTTTTCCGCAGGGCCACTGAGGATCATCCAGAAGATTAGGATCATACTCTGCCACTTCCCCGGCTTCGCTTCCTGAAGGAATGAGGAAAGCACAACGTTGAGCCACAGAACTTCAAATTTCCTGTTTCCTTTTTAATGAAGTGCTCAAACAACAAACACTACAATCTTGGCAGACCCCACAGGGCAGGCAAGCTGCAGCTAGGGTCTCCCATTTTCATTCAGTGTGTCAGGTATTACAGTTAATACAAAGCAAACAAGCTGTCTCTAACATATGCCCAACACCATTTTAGACAGTGCAAACTAGCAGTTTGTCTTCTATAAGTATGCACAGAGAACTGCACAGACCTGGTTTGCTGCTCAAATCTAACAGATGATAGCATTGTCAGGTTTGCTCTTTTACACAGTTTAACACAAACCTTTGATTTGTGCATTGTTACAGTGCTAGAAGGCAAGGAAGGCCATCTGTACCCATGCACACCAGATGTTTCTTGCTGAGCGATATTAAGCTTCACATTTCCAAGGAAATGCTTTGCAGTCCTTGAATTGCATAAGCTACGCCAGATATACATAGCATACAAGGAATGCATACAAGTCTCAGTCCTAGGGCTCATCCTTTATTCTTCACTAACAAACCTTCTCTGCTCAGCTCTAAGCTGTCTCCTTCCAAACACATCACCACTTGCAATTGTCTCACACAAACAGTCCTTCCCCACCTTCCTGCTCTGTGCAGAAGTGGTGAGCACGCGGGCAGCCCTCCTTACCGATCTCTGCTCCTGCTGGTATCATTTTTGCAGTCACAGGTTTATATCTCGACCCAGGAAGACTCCGTGAAGCACCAGCTCGGCAGGAAGGAACAGCACTATGGCTGTCAGCCTTGCGAACAACCAGAGCATTGGTTGGGTACAGGAATTTTGCATAGGACACAACCTTCAAGAAAAGAAAGTTGTGTAGTTATGGGGGGAAAAAAAAAATACTGAAAGTTATTTCCAGATATATAGGATTCTACAACTCGGAGATCCCCAGTGAGAGAGAGGACCTTGAAACAGAGATGGGAGGAAAAGCCCGCATGCAGGAATGCTTTGCTTTTGTGGTCTTCAGTATGAAAGAGTTGTTGAGGATGTAGGAAAAGAAAAGGCGAGAATCACATCGCTAACATTCTGGCAATATACAAATATTACTGAAGAGGTTGTTAAAGGATGTTAAAAAAAATTATTCACATATTGTCTGAGATGCCAGTGAAGACAATTCTCCAGGAATGGAGGCAGAAATGACCAGAGACTGACAGCCTCCTCAGAAGCATTATCACAAGTCAAACATGAGATCCTTAAAGTTTCGAAGCAGACTTCCACCGCTCTGTTAAGTTACAGTTCTCAGTTTATGGAAGTGCTGTATAAAGCAAATGATTTGCCCCCATATCAAACAGTCACAGAGGTGAAAGCAGCCAGCTGACCCACCCGCTGCCCCACGCCAGGCATCAGCATTACAGATCAGGAGACAAAAGGTATTTCCTTACCTTGCCATCCGCTCCCAGCTCTACTCCTTCCATACCAAGGACCATCTCAGTGGACACAGAAACACCCCCAGAAGGATGTCGCTGCTTCTGTCCATCCATCTTCAGATCACTAAATGTAGACAAGAAAACACACTGTTGGAAAACACAGCATGAGCTCAGCTGCCCGTAAGGTGAATGCCAGGGCCTGTCCTGTGCCTCCACCAGGACCACAGGGTCAGAGCTCCACTGTGCATGAATGAACCGTCCACCAACCTCATCTCCAAGTAAGCGCTAATTTTTCACTACTCTTTTCAAAACGTGGAGATGTTTGTTAAGTCAAGAATTGCCCTTCACTTCATTCT